>JAIPRL010003220.1:13714-49215 GCA_025469235.1 Pemphigus obesinymphae | reverse complement strand
TTCGATAGTAGACAAAATGAGAGAGAATAGATTAAGATGGCTCGGGCATGTATTAAGGAGGGATGAGACTGAGGCAGTAAGATTAGTAAGGGAAATGCATGTTGTTGGTAAAAGGGGGAGGGGAAGAGCGAAAAAGAGATGGGGGGGATGTAATGGCGAGTGATATGAGGAAGGTGGGAGTAAGTGAAGAAGATGCGGGAGATAGAGTTAAGTGGAAGTGTAGAACCAGGGTGGCCGACCCCAAATAGTTTGGAGAGAAGGCGAAGGAGAAGAAGAAGAATACCTATTGTCAAATGTCAACAAATTAAGGAAAAGATTTCTAACAATAAATTACAATGTTGTTATTCGTATTGGACACAGTCGGTTGGTTATGTTGTGCGCGGAGGTTAGTCGGGCGACGAAAACCGGTTTATTATTGTTTCGTAGTCCAAATACAACGGTGGATTGTCGAAATTTAACATAATTATACTCAATTCATATTGTTAACGCACTCTATCGGGTAAATAGCCGGCGCGCGGCGTGTATAATTTTGTATGCCGGTGGCCAATCTATAGTCATTTATAATCAATGATATTATTATTTATTACACAGAACTTTAGTTTTATGGAAATAAATTATTTATCATATCTACTTTTAAATTCAATATAAATATAATAAAAATGCTTCCACCCCATAGAAATACTACTGACAAACTATATATAACAAACAGTAATAATTGAACATTTACGATTTCAATACGAATACAAAACACAATATTATAATACGCAAACAAATAGGTATTTTATTTCCTTATAGCAAATTAAAATCATTTGCATTTGTAATACAAAAATGTTTATACTTTGATTCAGTAGGTAACAAAAGTTATTTTAAAAATAAATATTTTTAAATAAATCAAATACCTAAGTAGACATATATTTGTCCATAAAATATGACAGTAGGTACACTATGTTAAATTAAAATATGTACCAATTTTACAATATCGGATCCAGTTTTAAAGATTATTTTAACAATATTGGATTAAAAATATCCCTTAATAATAAAATCAATCTTAATTGAAATAAAAATATTATTAAAATGTACGTAATTAATAAATGCAGAAATTATATTAAACAGCTACAATTGAAAACAAAAACACTTAAATAAATTAGTATATTGAAAAAAAATTTTATTGTATATTATATAAAACTTAACTGTAATTACATTTTTATGTATACTGTGTATTTTAGTTTATTGTGATTTTTATTGTTGATTATTGTTTAATTAATATTTGTATTTTTAATTAAGTAAAAATAAGAAATAAATGAATAGGCCACATCATCAGACACAAAGGATTGATGGTACTGTTAACAGAAGTGATAAACTACAGATAAAGACCATGTTTGGAGTATATACGACAGAATATACACCAAATAATGGAAGATAAATGATGCCGTTTGTATGTAAAAATGAAGAAAAAGGCAGATGACAGTGAAAAGTGGAGCCGCAAATCAATCTAAGGATTTAACACTACAGGAATGATAATTTATTAATTTAAAATCAAAAAGTTTAATAAAAATCACACATATCTTTAATAATAAATAAACATGAAACAATATAACTGTATAGAATAGTGAAGACAGTAGGTACTTCATTAATATGTCAAAGAACTGTATTTATTTATTTGCTTATAATTTAAAAATATAAGTACCTACTCGCAGTTAATATAATAAATATATAAAAAATTTCATTCTTAAAAATATAATACACTAATAAAAATTTAAAAGTATATAAGTAGGTACCATGTGTTTTTCGAAAACAAGAAACACAAACAAGGGTTTTCATCTAGGAAAACTCAAATGGGGAGGGGAGTAATGTGAACTTCATAAACTTCACTAAAAAAAAAAAATAAATAAAATGCTTACAATAAGTTTGGAAAACCCAGGGGTACATGTTCCTCTTTTACCCTACCTCTCTAATGGACGACCATGAACCCAAATTATTTTCGCCAGACTTTGGATTGAAATGGGGTTTTCTGAAAGAGCTAAGGTACATTTAAATACACATTTTGTGAATATCTTCCAATGTTTAGTTATTCTATTCTAGTGCTTGCATGTGCAAAACAACTTACTTTTTATTAAATAAGAACCCCATTATTTAATACCAGATTTATATAGGTAATTTTTTTAAAGTTATTTGATATATAAACTATGGTTTAAATCCAAAATTAACCAAGTTAATTCTGTCAATTTTGGAATTAGAAATATAGTTCACGCATCATAAACACAGTAGCGGCTCATGGGCTTTGAAAGTGGGAGGGCGATTAAAAATTATTCATTTTTTAAAAGTATATAATACAATAATTATGTACCAATTTAAAAGGTATTTATTAAACCAAAATTAATATCATATAGAAAAAAAAATTATATAAATATATTTTACACGAAAATTACAAAATAATAAGCCTTAGGTATATTTTTTTATTCTTAAAATTTAAACATCTGTCTTTCATCATTTCATTAAACATATTAATACTTTTTTTGTTAAAATCAATGTCATTAAAAGTCATTTCATTTTCAAAACTTTTAATATTATTAGAGTGTTTTTAAATGAACAAAAAACAATTTGCAATTAAATATGATAGGTACTGAAAAAAATTCATTATATTATAATAATATAATATACACCAATAATAAAAGAATAAATAAAATAAATAATAAAGAAATATAGAAATGTACATTCGTCACAAATACACGTTGACCATAGAAAAGAGTTAGTTAACTTATTCTGTATCTTAGATCATAAGATGATCTTAATTCTGTATTATTCTGTAGTCCAAATGCATGTCGAATGATTATTTCTATCGCTCCAACCGTATTATTGCCGAATTTCTCCTCCTTTATTTTTGTATTTTGATCATATAGTTGACAGGCGATTGCCGAGCACTGTGCCCAAATCCTGATAGAATAATATTATGATTCGATACTTGATAACTACGTAGATGAATAATATATATTTCAATCGTGTTATTATCTACATATATTTTTAAACTCAGATCATCTGATATTGTTTTCATAATAATCGAAAATAATTTTTACTTTCGATAATAATATTATAAAAATACATTATGATGTAAATATACCTATAGATAATTGTTAATTTTTAAATCAATATCTAACTTATTAATAAGTAATTTGTAACAATTTTAGAGGGGGCGACCGTCCCATCGCCCCTACACTCAAGCCACCACTGCATAAACACTTTAAAAAAATTTACCTAACTAAATCCAGTATCAAAAATAGAAATTATTATTTAAAGAAACAAGTTGTATTACACACACACACACACATACACCGAAATGGTTAACCATTTGAAAAATTTGTGTACCTATATAAGATTTCTCTAGTTCTCCTGAAAACTTTATTTCAATCAAAGGTCACCTGACAGAAATATTTTGTGTTCTCTATTTTTAAAAACACTTTGTACCTATATAAATAAATGAGAAAAATATACCTAGATTATTATTATTATTAACATAACTTGATGATAGTCAACCCCAAATAGTTGACTGTTGGGAGAGAAGGTGAAAGAGAAAAATAATATGTAACTTGATGTTGATTTCTGATCAAAACTAATTATTATAAAATGATAGGTACATTTTCTAGGTATATTTTCTTGTTTACTTATGAACTATATATATTATATTTTATATAGTCGTATATTATATTATATTTTTTTTTAAAGTTAATAATAAAAACTAGTCTTGGGCATGTTACTTTTTAAAAGTAATAAAATTACAATTACTCGTTTCATTCCTAAAATCTAGTGACATTACATTTTCACTACCCAAATTGTTTATGTAATGAAATTACTTTACTTTTTAAGTTAAAAAGTAATGTATGGCTATTCAAATTACTTTTAAATATTCTGTTGCTTTTTGTTTGGCAATCTGTAAGTCACCTAATCTTAAGATATTGCATGTATACACAGTTATAATAATTAATAATAATAATAAAAAAATGTGAATTTAATATTTTTGATAGGTACCTATTTTAATATTATCAAATCATCAAATGTCAATATGACTGAACACTTCGAAACGACAATGAGATAATTGAAATGGATTACAAAGTAAAATGTGGCATTACACAACAACTCGCAACCAAAAACTAACCACTTTTTATCATCATTTAGTGGATAATGGGTTTATAATATGGGGTTTTATAATGGCTTAATATTTAATAGTTAATTCTAAAAATATGGTTATTTGTTTATCCAATTATAATATATTATATTAATGTTATATGATTCTAATTTCTAGGGTAGCATGTTAGGCGAAATACATGTTTTCTTTATTGGTACACTGCAGGTTCCTCAGATATGGAAAAATGATACATATATCAATACACAATATTTTATATATTTCTATAATATTCAATATACATTTTTAAAGTAAATTTTAGAATGTATTTTTTTTCAAATGTAACGTGTTACGATTTTATTATTCAAATTACTTATATAATTACTCATAAATAAATGTAATTAAATTACATAATTTTATTATAGTAAAGCAATTACATTACAAAAACCACCAACGAGTAATTTCAATTACTTTACTGCCCAAGACTGATAAAAATTAAAAACTATATTATACATTATACAAAATGTGAATTTTTTACTAGTCTAAATTTAAAAGCTAGATAATACAAATGAATTTTATCAAAATAAATACATTTGTTACTTATATACCTATAATTATAGTTTATTGTTGTATAGAATGATAAGTTTTCTAATAAACCACAAACTATTTCACTTATTCAGTCTATATAAAATATAATTTAAAGCATACATTATAGAATTATAAATACAAGTTAATAAATATAAAAATGTATTATAAGTAAAGAAAGCTTAGAAGCAAATAAGGGAAATAAGAATGTTTATCTTATATAAAGTAAATTATTTATTATAATAAAATATATATTGCACTCATTTTCTGCTGAAACTATATTCATGAACACTAAATAATCTTATTTAAAACCTAAATAAATAATTGTTTTATAAA
The DNA here is from genome assembly GCA_025469235.1 of Pemphigus obesinymphae. Taxonomy (NCBI): domain Eukaryota; kingdom Metazoa; phylum Arthropoda; class Insecta; order Hemiptera; family Aphididae; genus Pemphigus; species Pemphigus obesinymphae. Next base: position 44,177 of record JAIPRL010003220.1, on the reverse strand, counting down.
ATTATAATTATTTTGAAAATGTTTTATTTTTATTATCAATAAATGATAATAATATAAAATATCTTATAAATATGTATCAGGTAATTTACCTGGTATATTAGTCTTATTTTTTCATTATTTTAACTATAAAAAAATATTGAAATTTGTAAAACTTATCTGTTTATAATGAAAACATTTTTGAGTAAATTTTTTTTTCAATTAATAAATACTGTCTTTGAGCTTGTTTAATTTTAATTAACTCAGTTATAATATTTTTGTTATTGGGAACTACTTCAAGTGCTCGTTTATAATAAATAACTGCTTTATCATAATAATTAAGTGTTCCATATGCTTGACCAAGACGAAAAAGTGCTTTTCCATTTTTACAATCCATGTCTAAAACCTGTAATAAAAAGTTAAAAATAATAAGAATAAAATATCTGCTTAGTAAAGGTAGAAAGCATTTTGCTAATCGGGTAGAATATTGAATGATGGATCTGAATACATTAAATTTAAAAATAATGATATATTATTTCTTTCAATAACATAATTTTGAGCGGAGCCAGGTGTAAAATATTATATAAATATATAATAGAAACATATATTATACTCTATGAAAATGTAAAGTTTTTAGATCCACGTTTTTCAAAATTACACCAAAATTTTATTGAAAAATTTAAAATAGCTAGAAAATAAATTGTGACTAATTATTTTATAAACTTTTTTTAATATAGTTAGTGTAATGTATGTTTAACTTTGTATTCAATTTTCAGATATTAAAACCTAAAATTACCCAGTTTAGGACTTAAAAGTGTCAAAATTTATAATTGCTATAAATAGGTAGTCCAAAATTGAAAAAAAAAAAAATTGAAAATGTTATCAAGTTAAAGTATTAAAATGTAAGTGTAAATTTCAAGACTAGAATCATTATTTTCAGAATTATGAAGAAATTACCATAATTGATTTTAATGAAATTGTGTTTTTACGTAAAATTACTTCTTCAAAGTACAATTAAACTTGCTAACGAAAATGGTACACACATTGACATATGGATCAAGTTTTCTGATCAAAAAGCTGTTTCTAGATAAAAAAAAAAAAAAAAAAAACAAATAAAATATACTCATTATAAAACTATTAGCTCCCTTGCTCCACTCAGAATCTAAATTACAATAACTATTCAAGTAAAAATATATTTTTTAGCAAAATAGAATAATACGAATTACTACAGATTTTAGATGGATAATTTCATTATAGTATACAATGCTACAATAAATAATTCTAACTTAAAACTTACTTGTTTTGAAAATTCTATGGAATTTTTGTAATTTTTGAATTTTAAATGAACGTTGGATAAATTCAATAATGTATTCATTTTTATTGTTTCAAGCAAATCTAAATTAGTTTTAGTATTTTTATGATAGCTTTTATACCTGAAAATAAATTTTAGAGTTAATTACATTTAACTTACACTGTTATTATTATTTATTTATTCGTATGGCAAAAAAAAAACAGAAAATAAATACTATTTATGATAATTAACTTACACTGTGGAGCTTTTATATTAACTTATAATATAAATATAACATTTAAAAAGCATATAATATTGAAATCAATAAATATGAGTTACCTTTCAAAAGTAAGGCCAGATGTTAATTAAAAAAAGTGTGCTGATAGCAAACACATTACAGCATTTCTAATATATAATATAGCTTGTATAAAACAATACCCTATGCTTCCATTAGATTTTCCTTTTAATTTGTTTTCATACTATGCATTAACATCCATTATTAAAAAGCCCACCGACTAATTCATTTTCTAAATGAAAAAGGTCTCTTGATGCAACAGAGATTCACTGTGAGTTGTATATTGTTCATGGTTCTACAAACTACAGTGATGAATAAGGAAGAGTGAGACAGAAAGTCCATGAATTTATAAAATATTGTGTTTTGAATACACTGTAAAAAATGTAGTTTTTCTTTATGTAGCAAACTACTTGGAAAATCAAAAAGTGATCCCTCAAAAGTACCAACTAGAACCAATTTGCTATTGTTAACATACAAACTCCAAAACTTCTACTCGACTCTTTCTGGTTAAAGTTTCTCACAGAAAAGTAAAATAAAATAAACATAATTATAAAATCAAATAGCTTTCGTTGATCTGCTCAGAATCCAAGATATTAAATTATAATACATTTTTAATAATACTAATGAAGAATGGAGTCTTAGACTCTCCTGATGGACCAACATGGGTTTGACATTAATTATATCAGTAAAATATTTTACTGATATAATAATTCCTATAACTATATACTATAATATAGTATTGGTACTCATTGTATTGTTTTTGAAATAACTGTCCACAACCTGGTCTACCATTTTAATTAACGATGAAAAGATTCAATGTAAGAAGTTTTTTATTAATTTAATGTTCACAAAAGCAACATATTATTATTAACATATTAGTAAGTTTTAATTCTTGAATGTATAAATTTAAATTTTTTTCAAGGGTTTTATTTCTTGGATTCTGTAATACAGACCTAATAATAACTATAAAATATTAAATTAATAATTAGGTATAATAAGGAAAATGTATTGAAGTATTAAACTAGGGTTGCCATATATCCCAGTTTAACCGGGACACTACCAGTTTTGAGCATTGCACCCCGGTGTCCCCAAAAAACCTTTCGAGATAGCTAATTGTTCCGGAATCCAACTTCGATATTTAATATTAACATTTTTTAATTTTTCAATTTTAACTAGACAAAAACATGTTTGAAAATTATATAATTGATAGAAATATATATCTATTTTCACATAGGCATGGATATTATACACACTTACTCCAAAATATGGAGTTATTATTTGGAATTATATAAAAATTGTTTTAATGAATATTAATTTTATAATGTTTATAAGTATCGACAAAAATAATTTTTTCAAATAGTTTAAAATATTTGAAAATTGTTTAAAGAACAAAATGCCAAATGCAAAAACTTTACTTTCAAAGATCATTGGTTATCACTTATTAACTTTTATAAATTTTAATGAACTTAATATAAAAACAATACATATGGACGTTAAATTTTCTTTTACTTAGCCTAATTCTAATATAGGATATAATATAATAGGACACGTGTTTTCATTGATGAATATTGAGGGTCCTATATAGAATGGACAATTTGGAAGTTACGGATGACATTTCACATATTTACAATAATTAATAATAATAACAGAATAATAATCAAACTAAGTTTTGTCCTGTTTAAAAAAAGATAAAAATAAATATAGTAAAAAAATCAAAAAACTAACTCTTTAAAGAATTTTCCTGACCAAATATTTGAATGGAAAATGGGACCAAGTATCTGATTAGATCAAGTCTTTAGGTAGAAAAGTTTTTAACAGAAACAATATTAACATTTTATATAGAGTAAATCAAGAAAAATTTGTTAAGTATTTGTATTTTGGTACTTTTACTAAAAATAGGATTGCCAACTTTTTATTTGCAAAATATCGGCCCAAGAGTAGCAAAAAAAAAAAAAAGGGTCATTTTCCAAGGATTTTTATTTAATACTTAATTAACATTAGAGGTAAACATAGGTACAGGTAATTTTAAAATAAAAAATGCAAATATAAAATAATAAAATAAAATAAATATACATTTTTAAAAGTATATTTAGAGGTATTTTATTTTTTGCTACATTTAATATGTTATTTTATTTTTAGTTTCTTCAAAAAACTTTGAATATGTGGTATATTATATTAAATTATTGCATATGTGCAATGTAAAACGAGAATGAACACTATCGTCTATCATATACGGCAACAGCTTAGGTACGTACCATAGATTAAGTATACTTAATCTATGTATGTACTACATACAATATTATCAAAGTTGACGGTCAACACTCAACATACATAACTACCTATATAATATATATACATGTTATTAAGATAATATGATTTATTGACAGATATCTAGTTACAAAAAAAAAAAATGATAAAACATATTTATATCAATCTCTTGTTGAAACTCTCGATCAGATTGAAATACCAGATTTTTATAGGGAAATAATAGGTTCATACTGGCAACTGGATTTTTAAGTCTATCAAAGTATAATACCTGCCAGTTGGCAACCCAAACTAAAACCCTAGTAAAATTTATTTTTTGTCCCTCCAGGTTTTTCAAATTAAAATATAGTAACCCTATATTAAACACAAAATTATAAATACTTTCAGAATTAATAAAATAGTATAAAATATATTAAATAGGTATTTACCATAAAAAATATCGCAACACCTTATCATATTTCCGTCTAGCACCAGAATAATTTTTACTTCTATAATATTGATTTCCAGAGTCTTTAATTTGATTTAGTATTTGGGAAAATTGTATTACCTTAAGAACAGTATGTTTTAATATCCAATAAGGTTTAGAGAATAACAATTAATAGTTACATTAAGATCACTTTGCTGAATTGTCCAATCTTCTGGGAAAGGAGGAAAAACATCTCCTGTATTATCATTTTCATTAATATTCCAAGTACTACTGTCACTAGACAGCTCACCACAATCTGTGATAATACAGGGCTAAAATATAAAAATAAATATGTACAAAACTATAAATTTATATTAAATAATTTAAATTAAATAAAAAAACATGTAAGTACCTAATAATTAATAAGTAGGTATATTTAAAATTAATTAATTTAAAACTGTAATACCTACTCTTTTAAAAATAAAAATAAATATATATTATAAAAAATAATGTATTAAAAAAGAATATATGCCAAGAGTATTCAAAAAAATATTATATAACAACTAGTTTTGACCAAAAGTCATTATCATATTACAAATGAATAATAAAAAAAATATGAAAATTAATAAACATAATACATAGAATATACTAATAATAAGAAACAAATTATTAAAGATTACTATACTCAGTTCAGCAAGAGAACGTGCCGTTTCTGCGCATGCAGACTGACGACCGAGCAACTGTCGAGGTCCCATTTCCACCTCTCTAGCAACCAGATTGCCCTGATGGTGATGGCCGATAGAAAAGATGGCAATACTCAGAGTGTGATACACCGTCATTCACTTGACGGTCTAGATGGGGACACTATGGCTGGGCACATGCAGGGATGTGTGAAACCAAACCAATATTGGTCGACCCGCGACGCCTTCTCTCGCTGGACAGAGTATAGTAACATAGATAATATATTAAAACAGCTATTAGAAAATTATGTATCGTTATCTAATATATATTGGTAAATATCATTATCTTTAAAATCTATTCTTTTAATACTGAATTAACATGCATATTTTTTTAGTTTTTAATATTATTGAATCTTTTTCTATATTAAAATGTATATAATGATCACATTTTAAGACATGCTTGCAAAATCAGATTTAATAAAAGATTTTTTGAATTTTATTTCTCTAAAATATGTTCTTTGTATTGAATTTTAAAACTTCTACTAGTTTTTCCAATATAAAATTTATTGCAGCTACATATAAGCTAGTATAAACGCCATAATTATCATAATCGATGGATAATTTATTCTTGAATGAATTTTTTTGATTTATTATTTATTACTTATATACAATTTTTACATTATTACTAATGTTATTTAAAATATTAGCAAATTTACCTGATTTGGTAAAGTTATGGTATTTCATAGAACAATAATTAATTGAATTATTAAGGTAGTATATTATTAAAATTATGTAATTTTACTTTAATTTACTTTAAGTATTTTTAATTCCTATGTCACAAATAATATTAAATTAATTTTCATAGTTAGATTTGTTTAGGGGAACTTGTACGAGTCTATATAATATGAAATTAAAATAAGAACATTTTTGTGAAAATGGATGGTTAGAATTATTTGGAATAATTATATCAGTTTGAGTGAGTTTTCTATATATTATATTGAATTTACAATTATTGTAACATCTAAATAATTTTATCATCTATTTTTATGAAAATAATTAAAGTAGTTAACCATAACTTATGCCTGTCTATTTGTACCTTTGAATAAAATAAGTGTCATCCATATATCTGAAATTAACTTTTATGTATTATGTATATTCTTTTTGGATTAAAATGTAAATTGATTCATAATTTTACATGTATAATTCAGAAAATAAAGCACTTAAAGAACTATACCTATGATAAAACCATAATTTTGGTAATATACATTTTTTATTATATTCAAAATAATTTTCATTAATTATAATGTTAACGGAATGAATAATTTCATTAATTTCTTTATTATTAAAGTCACTATTATTTGAAATTTTATCTTTAAATATATTTAATTCTACGAATTTTGGAATAAAAGTATCTTTAATTACATCTAATGAAATTATTTTGCATCCTGGTACAATATTACCATTATTAATTTAATCTATAAAATTGTATGAATTCTTTATTGAGTAATCTGTAGTGATTAATTTACGTTTAATAAATTAATCTAAATTTTTAGCTAAATAATATGATAGAGCCATTGCTTTTAAATTTGATAAGAGGTCAAATAGGATGATTTGCTTTGTAAATTATTTTTATATATTGTTTAAATTACATAAATGGATGTAATTATGGAACGATTCTATTTATATTACTTTTTAATAATATATTTTTTTTTTTTATCATCAGGAATTATTTCAACAGAATTTTGACTAATTTATTTATTTATTTATTGCAAATATCAACTCCATCATATCATTTAGCTAAATATTTAGATTTATATATTAAATGTAAATTAATTATAACTACAGATTACTCAATAAAGATTACATGCAATTGTATAGATAAAATTAACAATGTTAATAATGTACCAGGGTGCAAAATGATTTCATCAGAAGTTTTGCTAAGCACTTCTAAAACATAATAATACATTTCAGTAGATATAGAAAAAGATTTAATAATATTAAATAACCAAAAAACTATGCATGTTAATTCAATATTAGAAGAATAACTCATTTATGATGAAGTAAAACAAATTAGTTTAATAATATTTTTAATATAAAGATTTTAAAGATAACATTTATAAATACATATTAGACAATGATACCTACATCATTTCCTAACAGCTATTTTAATATATCATTATTACTAATCATTGTCTAATAATTTATTTCTTAATATTAGTATATTCTATGTATTATGTTTATTAATTTTCATATTTTTTTGTTATTTTTAATTATTCATTTGTAACCTGATGATGACTTACAATCAAAACTAGTTGTTACTTATTAATTTATTAATATTTTTTATTCAACTAATTAGTTTACTATATTTTTGAATATTATTATTTTTCATAATATATATTAATTTTACATTTATGTATTGTTATTTTTTTATAATATATATATATATATATATTTATAATTAATAAGTGCCAAAAATATTTACTTACATTAATAGGGACATCATTATTTGTAGATGTACCAGAAATTGTTTGCACAACACAAAATCCCTTTTTTACTTTTCCAAAAACAACATTTTTACCATCTAAATGTGGACATGGAGCAGTTGTTATGAAAAACTGTGAGTTATTAGTATTAGTTTTTCCTGTATTTGCCATACTTAACACTCCAGGTTCATCATGCTAAATTAAAAACTAAAGTAAAAACTAAACATCTAATAGTAAAAGCTCATAGTAATGAGTAATTTTTTAAAAAAAAAGTGTGGGATGTAATAGTGAGTTATATGAAGAAGATTGTTAAAAATATGGAAACACCAAATACGGGTATGACACACCATTAAAGACATAATAGTATAATTTATAATATACCAACTACCAAGTAAATCAATTGGAATTATTCAATTTTTTTAATGTTCTACAAAATTATGGAAGATATTTCTAAAATTAATAAAACAATATAGGTAACTAATATAATTGATGAAACTAGTAAGTTATTCAAAATTTTAATTGTATAGTTGCATACCTAACAAATATAAATACAATTATATTTTGAAATACAAATAATAGTTACCAACAACTTGAAATTCTCATCCTCAAAGAACAAACCATAAATACTTTCACCACCAGATCCATTATCAGTAGTAATGTCACCACCTTGAATCATAAATTCTGGAACAGCTAAAATAAAAGCACAAAAGTAAGAGCTTAAATATATTTATTCATATACCTAATTTTAGTCAAAATACCATACTGATATTCTAATAAATAATATGTTGCAAAGAAGTATAGAGTCAAGCTAAGTGCTTCATCTAGATTTCACCCTGAAAACTATTGTATCCTAATCTAATACCAATAAATAGACATTTCTTATCTATCTATTTTATGCATATTCAATATATCTTCAAAACCTTTTTATTTAAATAAATTTATCAAAATTCTAAGTAAGAACAAACAACAATTCACCGAGTTACTCAGTTTTAAAGTTTGTTAATTATATTCTTTAAAATGTTATAATTCAAATATGAAACACTTGTTTTAAAATACGAAAATAAATTAATGATATGGATATGGGACTATGGATAGGTAAAGGTATTGTACAATTAATATTTTAGTTTGAGTTTTAATACTTTAATTATAAATACCTCGATGAAAACGTGATCCTTTTAAATGTAATAGATTTCCTGATATACCAATTCCTTTTTCACCGGTACAAAGAGCTCTAAAATTTTCAGAAGTTTTGGGCACTACATTATTAAATAATTCAATAACAATTCTTCCAACTGTAAAAATACAAAAATCAGGTAAAGATTCATTAAATTACATTATTATTTAATTTAACAAAACATAGGCACTCAAACTAAGTAGGTACACATTTTAGATATGTACTCACTCTTTTCCTGTGAAATTTCTACATCCAAAAACACCACTGCGTTTCCAGGGGTGATGGTGTTATTCATGCTGAGCAAATAAAATAGGTATTTCACTTATTACAAATCAATTGAAATAGATTATAATAATTGTAAGTCACACAAATTTGTAAAATAAAATATAGTGGGTACCTATCAATGCAAAGTTGTATATTTTTGTAATATGTACCTACATAAGTATTATTGCATAATTATATAAATTTATATAATAAAATCAGATTCAAAAAAAAGATTATGAAAAGAAAAAACATATATCAATCATGTCTACCTATTAAAATATTATTGAGTTTATTGTTTTTTTTTTTATTCAACCTAGGTAGTATAGATAAAATGAGTTGTACAAATATTAAATTTATATCCCAATCATCAACTACAGTGTTGATCATAATTCAAAACGTTTTATTTTTAATAATCATTATCACTTCCTATAATATAGTACCTACATAATCAATATGAATTAAAAATGTATAAGCACAGAGCAGCTACAAAACTTTACCACAGTATAAATAAATATAGTAAATATACATAATAATCATGAACTACTACATGGTAAAAAACAGATAACTATTATCACACAAATTTTTATCACAACAAAAACACTCAAAAAAATAATACGTATTATTGTCAACTACTGTGAGATGCGTTATGTCATAGAATGCGTAGGTATGGGGTTACGTGCTGCGTTACATAATAGTGCTTCCGTCCAAAGTTAATACTGATAAAAACCAATTGATAAGCGACAGGGCCCCCCCCCGAGCATATACTCCATGGTCCCATGGGAAGGGGGTAACCCACCTTCCCAACTTCGGAAAGCATTCGGCAAAATTAAAATCAGTTGGCAATATTAAGTTTTATGTTTTATTAATTTTTTGATTATTCACGTTTTGAATGAAGTATTTTGAAATTATGCAGCAATGAAGTAGGTACCTACCTATTTTTCGGAATTATAAGTCGGCAAAATGGGAAAAAAGTCTATTAGGTACCTTTTATTTTTTTTCAGCTTATTTTATGTTTTGAAGAAAGGTATTATATTATTTTTTTCACATTTTTACCTCCCCCCCAAAAAAAAAAAAAAAATGGGACGACCCCGATAAGCAATAATTCTTTGCACTGTGCAAGTGTCTTTTGGCGATTTATCTCTTAGTCCATAGACCTTATTAATGAGGAAACACGAACTTTAGTTCGTGTCAGAAACTAAGATATTATTTTGTGATTATATAAAACATAAACATACCTATGCCATCAAGTACTCATGTATCCAAGATAAATTGATATTGGATACACATTGTATACCTATATATTTATAATAATATTTGATAAAAATTAAAAAATAATAATATAAAAGCATTAATAAATCCATGAAAAATATCCAAAACTAGTCGTATTGACTATAATGACTAGTCTTCATCAATAAATCATTCGAAAAGGAAAATGTTTTTTTTTTTAAATAACAGAACATGTTAAGACAAATTTAAAAAGGTAGAAATTAACAATTACCTATTGCTTTGAAACTAGTGAGCAATAAATAAAAATTAAAATTAAATATAAAAAAAGCAAAAATACTAATTAATATCATATAAGTACCTACCTACCTAATTATTTATTTTCTACTAAATTACAATATTATTGATTATTATAATCCTCAAATATTTTAAGCGTCTGTAACTCAGATAATTTTGGGATTTGGAATATAATTTAGGAATCAAATTAATTTTAAAGATGAAGGTATCTATCTGAATCCGATATCGAAAAGAGATAGCTTTTTAAATTATTAACCGTTTCGGTGCCGTGTGTTGCAAAACTTGCGTTTTTTTTTAATTTTTAAATTTTTTAAATTTTTAATGTAATAATTATTAAATTATAATTTTAGTTTTTACAATTAATAAAAAAATTATAGTATTTTTAAATGTATAATATTTAAACAGGTATTTTTTTTTTAATTTCACATTATTGTTGAGTGTCTTTTTTCTACTCTCGGCTGTAACATTTTGCGGCTTGCGAGTCTCTTTTCGCTGGACGACCCTGCTATATAGTAAATAATTAATATACATTTCAAGTTTCTAGTGTCATAACTTTTCAATATTTAACAATTTTCAATGATTTTTAGACATTTTCTTTTACGCTTAAGAAATAACTACCTACTGAGAAAATCGAAAAATGACTTCTTTAAACTTTAAACTACAAACCAATTAAAATTAATTTTCCATTAAAAAGCTTTTTATTCAAAAACTCCTAATGAATATAACCAAAAATGTGTATAGATTGTAGGTATATACTATATACATATTACAAACATAAAAAAAATTAATTCAATTTTAAAAAAGCACATCATTGTAAAATTAATATAATATTATATTCCGCACTACTATCAAAATCTAAAATATGTAGGTAGGTATAGGTGGTACCTAACTAAATTATACTTTACAAAAATTAGTTATTTTTTAACGAACGCATACCAAATTATTATCCATACTCGTATTTTTGTTTAAATTATAATTGAATGAGGATAATACAAGAACATCATATAAATAATATATATTAACAGAAAACATTACACCAATGTTTTTCAGCATAAAAACCTGTTTACGCAAAACGATTAAAACAGATTCTTAAAGTAATTTTAGAGTTAAAATACCTATTATCAAATCGATAGAGGACAATATTTTGGAGTGAACGTTATTGAAGATTTTTATTTTATCACTTGAAAAAAAGGAAAGCTTAAAAGATTAAAAAAATTTTAAAATTAACTTTTTAAAACTACAATTACCTATTATTTTTTAATTAATAAATTTTAAATTTAAATTTAAATTCTAAAATTACTTTAATAATCTGTTTTAATCGCTGTGCGTAAACAGGTTTTATCACGGAAAATCATTGGAGTAGCGTCTTGTTAATCTTTTTTATAAATTATAATTATGTGTTTTTGCTTTAAAATTACCTTCTTTATAAAAATTTATTTTAACACTTTTTGCATATATATATATATATATTTAATAAATATCATGATTACACAACAATAAAAAGTAGTAGAGACACAAGGCCAATTTTAAATTACTTTTAAATTGTATTTAATATTTAAACATTTTTAAATTGTTATATTAGGTAGGTAGGTACTAAAAAAAAAAAATAATAATAATAATGAAAATTGACTATATAAACCTCACAATTCCTTAAAAACGAGTGTGTAGCATCCTCTTAAGATCCTTAATATCTACTTATAATTAAAACATATAAAAAAGGATTTTTGTCTTAAATATTGAAATGATATTATTTTTTGAAATTTGTAGCCCAATAAAGTTTAGCAATAGGTGTGTAATTATATAATTTAGTGGGTAAATGGACATTCAAAAAAATAATTCAAAATTGTACTTAAGCTTTAATCGAATCTTTCACCCCATTCTCCATGGGTTTGTTTTTTGCTAAGGTTCTACTATTTACTTTAATTTTAACTTCAAAAATCGGAATAGGACTGGAAGGTAAATACGCGCCTTTTATTATTGAATATTTTGAATTTATCTTCCATGCTTAAAGCATCTTCCTCCATGAGTGGAATTTTGTTGTCCATTTTACCCCCACCCAATGCGTCGTTCACTATCGATAGCCTCACAGAATGTACGATTTCTTTCTGAGATCACAACACGACAAAATTGGACGTGCCGAATTTCTGTCCATTTTTTAATTAACGTGCGTTGTTTTGGTAAGTGCATATTTATATATATTATTATAGTTTTAACTATTGTATAAATAGCCTTCAATCATTTAATTTAACTTTATGCTCAATAAGTAATCGATGGCTGTAAATTTCAAATGTATTGATAAACCATTATTTTTCATCATATTTCTTGTACACATGGTCGTGTATAGAAAATCCAGTCTGCATTTTTAATCAATTGTTTCTGTTGATTTCTCATTGTATTCGATCAATGCTTTAATGTATTCATAAACCGTTCGACTTTTGTTTTGTGATTTAAAAAAATATTAAGTCTTTAAAACTGGAGTTTATAAACATAACCTTAAATTTTTCACATGCCTAGATTATGTTTTATCCAAATTTAATGGAAATTAATAAAATATAAATAAACTTAAGTCGAAATATATTGGTTTTCAGTTCTTAAACGTATTTACATCTCTACGCCACAAGATGGGTAGAGAGGACAAAGCGACTTGGAAGGCCAACTATTTCGTAAAGTTAGTGGTATGTAGTACAATTCAAACTATAAATTATTTTCTTCAGTTTAAGCTCAGTTGTTTCTCCTTTAGAGTTTGCTTGACGAATTCCCAAAATGTTTTATTGTGGGAGCCGACAATGTGGGTTCAAAACAGATGCAGCAAATCCGCATCAGTCTTCGTGGAAACGCTGTTGTACTGATGGGCAAGAACACAATGATGAGGAAGGCAATTAAAGGTCATATTGATAGAAATCAATCTCTTGAAAAGTAATTATTATAGTATATAAATATATATATTTAAATTATAAATCAATATAGTTAATGATGATGATCTTTACTGAATAAGTGGAGTCTTAACGCACCAACGCCAGAAATGGTTGAACCCATTGGTGCGGATAAAGCTTATTGAAATAATTTGCTTAATTGCAGTCTGAAACTAATTTAATTTCTGTCTATACCTACCTACAGTTGGTAATTTATTTACAGTAATTGTGATGAAATATTATTACTTAAAAGATCAATCGTTAACATGTCAAAGCCAGCAATGGTTGAACCCATTGGCATGGATTGATGTTTATTGATGTCAAAGGCCTTAAGGCAGTCTGATTTACTGTAATTAATTTTTTTTTTTTATTTGTGCATTATTTTAGGTTAACAATAAATTATTACATTTTTAGTTTTTATCTTGATTTTTTTGTATTTCGAACTGCCTGTTTTAGTTTTTATCCATTTATACAAATAATTAATTTGGATACATTTTACCATCTGGTTTAACACAAATCGTAGTTTTAAATTTCAATTTTAAAGTTAATAGAACAAAAATATTACATTAACTGTATAAGGTAGTACCCCTAGATATTTTTAAAAGACTAGTCAATATATATAGGTCAAATCACGATGTCATCGGTCTTCTTTTGATTTCGATCTGAAATTGAATCTTGAATCTTTTATGTCTGAAAAGAGGCTCAAATTTTACAGGGTGTGTAAGCTCAAATATTACACAAATGAGGGCAAACGCAATGGAAATTTTTAAAAATTTTATACAATTGATAAGCCAACAGATTAATTATTCGTCGTTTAAAAATATTTAGTTTTTTTTTTTTTTTTTTTTTTGTTGCTTATGATCAATATTATAAACATGAAGGACATTTTTAAAATTGATAGTTTTTATTATAGAATCAAAAGATCACATTAGATAAATTCATCGCGGTTTGAAAATGAGATGAAAATAATGAGTACTCATTTAAAATTATATATATATAATTATATTTATAAATAAATAATGAATTATGCCTAAATAAAATTTTGCATTTAATGTGTCAATACACATTAACCCTATTAGGTTAAAAGGTAAATTTTATAAGGCAGTGGTGAAACCTGCAATGATGTATGGAACGGAATGTTGGGCAGTAGATAGAAAGATAGAACAGTGAATGAGTGTTGCTGAGATGAGAATGTTAAGGTGGATGAGTGGAGTTTCTAGAGAGGATAAAATAAGGAATGAGTATATCAGAGGTAGTATAGGGGTAGCTTCGATAGTAGACAAAATGAGAGATAATAGATTAAGATGGCTCGGGCATGTATTAAGGAGGGAAGAGACTGAGGCAGTAAGATTAGTAAGGGAAATGCATGTTGTTGGTAAGAGGGGGAGAGGAAGACCGAAAAAGAGATGGGGTGATGTGATGGCGAATGATATGAGGAAGGTGTGAGTAAGTGAAGAAGATGCGGGAGATAGAGTTAAGTGGAAGTGTAGGACCAGGGTGGCCGACCCCAAATAGTTGGGAGAGAAGGCGAAGGAGAAGAAGAAGAGAAGAAATGGATAATTGTACTCAATGTATAAATTATTATTTATTACTTATATGTCTTATTATGATTTAACTATTCCATTCAACAGGTTATGGGCCCAGTACCCAGACATATTTTTTTAAATAAGAATTTGTAATATAATCGATCGAAAAAATCGAAATTTGTTCGGTAAACTATTTCGGTAGAAACCAAAAATGTAGTATGTATAAAAGTTACGTATTATTTTTAGACAGTTTAATTTTTTTACTGTTTTTATTTAAGAGATTCTTAGTAATCCCTAAATCTAAATCTAAATCTCTAATTCTTAGTGACCATAAAGTTTCAAAGCAAAATTGAATAAGGTTAACGGTTCAAGGGACAACATTTTTGCATTAGTTTTAGTCCCCCTTGCAATTATTATCCACTTTAACCACTGATCCTATACCTACCTATATATTACATAAACATTATTTATCATTCATAATCTATATGATCTATAATATTAATTTTGTAATTTGTTTCAATATTTTTTTCCTACATAGTATTGTTGCATAATGGGAGATCCAAAATAAATTCTGTGATTAGTAATTAATAAATATAAGTAAATAAATTAGTTAATTTTTACTTATTATAATGTAATTGTGAGTTTTTCATCGGGTGATATTGGTATAGAAACTCGATATTAGGGCATAATTAAATACTTGTCTTGGTTAAACCGAAAAAATTCAGGAAACATTGTTTTAATTCTTTTTTAAATGACCATTTATCAATTGGCTAAAAAATCCTTCTCTGTTTAGGCAAAAAAACAATGGAGTTACCGAATTTCTTGGAGTACTTAGTCATTATATAACATGTACTTCCTTTTCCTCTTCCTCTTCCAGTAACTGACAAACTAAACTATTATTATTTATAATAATTTTTTTAATAATATTATCCATCGTTTTGTTATTGGGATTATTTAATCAAAATAATATGGATTTATACAACACATTTATAAATATATAAACTAAAAGTGCACTAAAAGTTATACTGCGTGTGCACACTTCATTTTATTTAGATATTAATTCTATTCTATTAATTCTATGTAGATCTTTAATTTATACGGAAATTATGTCTATATGTATATCTACATGATTTGCAAATGTGCTATAGCATTGAATTTATATTTATCAAAATTTCATTATATTACGAGAATTTGATTCCTGTGTATAATGTATAATGAAAATTACCGTAATGATTTGCGTTAATTTTGATAAATATTGAGGTTATTTGCAAAATGTATGCATTTTTTATGACAAGTGATAGGAACTGCTAAATATATATTTACATTATATTGAAATTATATGATAAACACTTATTATCAATTATTTCACAAGAATAAAATTTTTTACAAATAACTCTTCTTCATTAGTACATATAATTAGTCTTACCTTGAGAAGGAAGAATGTCAACTAAAATAATCAAAATATATAAATGATCAGTGTTCATTACTAATATAGCGTATAATAATATAATTTATTTACTGTTATATACCAATATACTGTCAGTTTATACAATGCCACTGTTACTCATCCCTTTAAAGTTTCAAAATATATGTGATAATAAAAGTTGTAAATAAATCTGTAAAAGAAGAACAATTTTTTCTTGATGTTGAAGAAGTTTGTAAACGTGGAGCTCAAGGTATTCTAGAAATAATTGAAACTGCTTCTAAAAATACAGTTGGTATCCAAACAACGTATATTTTTGAAAATATGTCGTCAATTGTAACAGATGGAGCTTCAATAAATATTAGTGAACGTGAAGGATTATGGACATTATTTGAACAAAAATGGCGATTATCGGGTGAAAAAAATGTTCCATTAATAAAAATCTGGAGCGCAGCTCATCGTTCCAATTTAGCTTGGAAAGACACAAGTAATACTGTTTCCGAAGTTAAACATATTGTCCAAACTTTAACGGGGTTGTCTAAATTTTTTCATACTTCAGCCATTCGTTTTAGAGAACTTCATGATATTGCCAATAAATATGATTGTAAACTTGTTATAATATCCGCTGTTTTTCAAGTTCGCTGGACTGAGTTTTCATTTTCACTCATCAATTCTATTCTGATTTCATGGCACGCACTTGTTCTTTTTATGCAAGATTCAAAGGAGAAAGTGGCTAAAGGTTTTTTGTCATTTTTGTAATATCATTTTTAGACGATACTCTGTTAGTTTTTAGTCGTTATCAACAAACATTGCAGTCTGATTCTATTACAATTTTAGATTTGACTAAACAAACAAGGTTTGTAGCTCAACAGCTTCGATCATTATATTCAGAAAATTTAATTGAAGGATGGGTGAATGCATTCAAAATGAATTAAATCAAAATCCTAGCTCCATAAAAGACATAAAATTAACTCTGGATAATTTTACTTTAAAAAGGTGAAACTAACATCATTTATTTGTGACAGAAACTCGAAATGTCAATGCCGTATGTCAGAAAATTGTAGAGAGCTTAGCTAATTTTTTTATTACGACCAATTGATATTAATGATCAGTTAATACGTGTACTTAAGCCATTTATTAACCTTAAACCATTGTCTCAGGCTCAAATAAAAGAAGTTCACGAACTTATTGGAAATTATTTATACTTAACAAAACTATCATTAGAGTATACAGAAATTCAAGAACTTGAAGAAATTGAAAACTTACGTAAAATGTCAATGGTCAAATTATTAATTGAGTACCTCGCAGCTTACAGTTCATTCAATACTGTACTATTAATCATTTCTCGAGTTATTGTTAGTAAACCACACAATGCAGACGTAGAACGTCTCGTAAGTACTAGTAATATTTTAAAATCTTCAGATCGTCAAAGACTTCACGTTGAGACAGAAAATGAATATTTGTTTGTTCACTTTAATATGCCACCTTTAGCATTGTGGGATCCAAGACCTTCAACGTTATTATGGATAAACTCATCAAATCGTCCATTTAAAAAAATTCCTAAAGCACGTGAACAAGATTGGTTTAAATGAATTTTTGAGCACTCAATTATACCTCAAATCTCAAAAATAGAAGTTCTGGAAGAAAATACAAATCATTCAAAAAAAGAAAGTTTTAAATGTTATCTATAATCCTAAATAATTATATAAATAAAATTTCTCGTATTGTGTTATCAATATTTTAATTATATAACTACAAGCCTTATTTCTAAAATAGATAATAATAATATGGATTCAAATTAAAAGATTAAAAAAAAACTTGTGGTTCTTTTATAACATTTTTTTAAGGTATTAGGGGATATTGTGGTCAGAATAAATCTCAACAAAATTTTTTGGCCTTTGGGCAGTGGGGAAATATCCTTAGAATAAACCCTACAAGTACTTCCTCTTCAAGTAACTGACAAATTAAACTATTATTATTTATAATAATTTTTTTAATAATATTATCCATCGTTTTGTTATTGGGATTATTTAATCAAAATAATATGGATTTGTACAACACATTTATAAATATATAAACTAAAAGTGCACTAAAATTTAAACTGCATGTGCACTTTTCGATAAGCAAAAAGGTTATGATCATTTATTGACATTAACTACGTATAATCCAAAAAATGATAAACTTAATGAAATACTTTTTTATTTTCTTGAAAATTTAATGCGTTTTACGCGTCTAGCAAAACAATCATACATGGGTGGCTGGACACCATTTCTGGACACAGCTAGAAAAACGTACCTATACCCGGCTTCAAAGTATTACATACATAATAACGTTAAGCCGACGCATCCATTACTTGTATACACGCCATAGCTCGTGTGTATACAATGTATGTATGCTCTGCGTATACACGACGTATAACAGTAGCTTTACGGGGTCGTTACCTACCTATACACCCACCACACGTCACTATTTACTTCTATTTCATTTTTTTGAAACTACATATACATGTTTGATATAATATGGATATATAAAATTTTGTAATTTAAATATATTATGAATAATTTCAATTCGCAGAATTTTTCAGTTAAGTCCGTTATAATGTTTCCAAAACATACAAAACAAACTTATACTTCTTGGACCTCTAATAGTACTATAAATGGTTTTATGTGGAGACTTTGGACGTTGGTCCACAATAATATAAATCATTGTTGATCTATCTATGCAGCGTCAAATTCTATTAAACATTGTAGGTGTTTTTGAAGCATGTTTATTTAATATTTAAATGAAAATAATTTTTTTATATATGTGAAATTGTTCATCGACGGATGTAAAGTATTTCCTGTGTATCCTGTATCTACTCCAAAATGTGTGGATCAAATAGGAATGTGTTTGCGATCTTCAATAAATAATTTACGAATTTATTTAATAATTATTTATGGAAATAATATTATTTCATTCTATATATATAAAATTGTTTATAAAGTAATGGAAACTTTTTCCAGTATGTTTGTCCACTTCAAAAAGTGTAAAATGAAAAGAAATATGTTTCCTACCTTAAATAAATAATTTATAAATTTAATTTAATTGCTAGAAAGAGAAGTAAAATTAATTTATGATGAATAAAAATGTTTAAAAATATATTAGATAAATCTCACCTTTTTATATAGTTTATAAACAGTAAAAAAATAATTAGATGGGCCACATCTCAAAATTAAAAAATTTTAAGTTTCAACTGTTTTTACATTATTTATGCATTATAAATATGATAATTTATAGTCTATTTAAATATATATTTACTTAATTTTTCTATAACAGCATCGTCATCTAAAAATATTAAAATTATAGTCAAGAGTCAAACTATATGTAGAAAAACAATGAGTAAGCTCTTTATTCGAGTACTGCATTTTTAATAAGCTTACCAATGTTTAGTTCAATTAACCGTATACATAGATAATAATTTAAACACCATATAACCATTAATTAATGTAAAACATGAAAAAAATTATCATATATTTCATTGCAAGATAGCCAAAGTCTAAAACATTCATTTATGCGCTAAAATGCCACCATTTGTCTGATTTTTATACACAGATATTACTTAATATGTTATGTTTCTTTGGTGATTAATACAATAGTTGTATACAATATAAATTGCTGTAAATATTGAAAATTCAGGTAATGAAGACTATTCCTAGGAAATGATGTCAATTCCTGAAAACTCTAGAAAACTCTAAGAACCGATGGTTTTATGTGGTGTATTATCTAAGTAATTCAATTTTCATAATGTATTCGAATACGTATTCTGAATACTTTTTTGACAATATTCGAAATATAGAGGTTCGTCCCAATGAGAGAAAAAACGTTTTTTTCGGGGGGAGGGGGGATTAAAATGTGGATCAATCGTAGCCAGCAACCAATTATATCCCCACGCTCAAATAGCAGAATATTTTATAATCTGTGTTTATATTATTTATATATGATTTTGCGTTATAAATATGATTATTTACGGTCTATTTAAATGTATATGTACCTAATCTTTCAGCAATAACGAAATCTGAAAATATTAAAATAATAATCAAGCGTCAAATTATAGGTAAAAAAACACTGAGTAAGCTGTTTATTGGAGTACTGCATTTTTAATAAGCATACCAATGTTTGGGTTCAATTACTCATATACATAGATAAAAATTTAAACACTATATAACCATTAATTAATGTAAAACAATTTAAAAAATATATACATTTATATATGGATATATTTATTGTGGCAGTGGAGATACGTGACCCGTTGCCGTTGTAGGTTTTATATAACATACCTACACATTTTTTATATTATATATTTTTATTTATTAATTATTCTGATTTAACATATTCCATTCAACAGATTATGGGCCCAGTAACCAGACATATTTTTTTAAATAAGTATTTGTAATATAATCGATCGAAAAAACCGAAATTTGTTCGCGTAGTAAATGCGTTAATCGTGTTAAAGGTTTTTTGTGAATTTAATAGTGTGCAAACAGTGTATAGAAAATATTTTACCTATTATACATATATTTATATATTTATGCCCTTAAATTCCATCATATATCTGATTTTAATACATATATATATATATATATATATATAATGTATTATGTTTACTTGATGATTAATATACTTATATTAATTACTAAATATGTTGCAGAAATGTTGACAACTCAGGAAATGAAGACTATTCCCAGGAATTTATGACAATTTCTAAAAACTCTAGGAATCGATGGTTTTTTGTTGATGTTTTAGTCTCTGACGTCATCGGAGTTACATATTGTTTTTGTCTATATGGTTTTAATTTATAATAATTCGCTCTAGAAATCTGAACTTGAAAACATTATACATTTTTTAGTTATTGAATAATAATATTAAAATTATTTTTAAATTATTAATATAGAAATAATAATCTATATAACTTAAATTTAAATTAATTTTTTCAAGGTATATAACTAATTGGAAAATATAATAAATATTGTATGATAACTATTAGTTAGTTGAAATCATGTATAGAATCTTAAAATCATATATTTGATTATTTTTGCTCATATTCTACCTAAATTAAAACTCGTACCGTTTAAAAATTAAACTTGTAGTATAGTTTAAAATTATAATAGATACAAACGTCATACAAATGTGAATCCCGAAAACATGAAAAGAATTTATCTGCGATCATACTAAGAATTATCAAAAGGTATTCAATGAGATTTCTATAGTATTCTATTTTAAAAAATGTACACCATTTATATATTATAATATTATAAATAATGATCACTTATAAACTATTTTTCATATTTAAACTTTAAATGTTATTTTTCCGAAAATAACTCGTTTTAAAATTAGATAAAGGAAAATCTATTTAACAAACCGATATTTTATATGTATTTTTTTTTATATACCCTAACAAACTATTCTAAATTAACTAAAATAATGAAAACTAATTAATTACAATATTTGTTAAAATATTTAGAGTTCTAATATAAAAATCACAAGGAGGATGTAACACCTACAAGTCATAAATTAAAAATTCACATAAAAATTTCTCATATTTAAACTTCCTACAAACATATTAATAACATTATCTAGATTTTGTGACATATCTAATTAATTTTGATATGTGGCATGTGTATTTTTAAGAATTTTATAAAATGTTAAATAATCAATATTTTATCTTTGAACTAATAAATGGTTAAACTGTGAGTTAAATAATATTCCTGAATTTTTATAATACGGGTTATGGTTCTAAGTCTATTTATTTGCAATCCTGTAAACATATTTTATAAAAAATATTGTAATTACACAACAATGTAAAATGGTATTTTGCACGAACTATTTTTAATTAACTTTTAAAGATATTGAAATATGTATAATTAACTGGATTTTAATTTGTCATGAAATTTCTTAAAAATTTCCTACTTAGAACTTATTAAAAATCGTGTATGTAGTGTTCCTCTTAATCTTTTAAGATTGAATTCAACATGTTTTACTGGTGTTATCATAACAAACAAAATAGCATAATTTAGTATTTAACCTTTAACTAAAATATTTCTGATCAAAAATCAAATTCAGATATCTATAATGTCTATATTACACAGAAATTAGTATATAGATATTATTGTATTAATACTATGTAGATATTTAATTTATACTGAAAATTATATCTATATGATTTGCAAATATGTTATAGCCTCGAATTTCTATTAATCAAAATATATTACGAGAACTCGATTCCTGTGGATAATGTACAAAGAAAATTGTTGTACTAATTTGGGTTCATTTTGATAAATATTAAGATTATTTGCCAA
Organism: Pemphigus obesinymphae; assembly: GCA_025469235.1. Lineage (NCBI taxonomy): Eukaryota > Metazoa > Arthropoda > Insecta > Hemiptera > Aphididae > Pemphigus > Pemphigus obesinymphae. The sequence goes on along the minus strand of JAIPRL010003220.1, from coordinate 21,626 downwards.
CTGTATGAATTGTTTTATCATGAAAGTTACCAACCGATAAATATATAATTACATTATACTGAAATAAAGTGATAAATACTCATTATCAATTATTTTACATGAAATATATTTTTACACAAATAACTATTTTTTTCTTAGTACATATTATTAGTCTTACCTTTAGTAAAAAGAAACTGAACTAAAAATAATTAAAAAGATACAAATGATCAATGTTCGATACCAATATAGCGTGTAGTAATTGTCTATTGTTACTATAATTTTATGGCGTCTTTTTAATAACAGTTATCCATTATTTTTAATTATTTCGATATATATATATATATATAATAATATGGTTCTTGCTTCTTATTTTCCATCATAATAACAAGTCCTAGCGTTATCACCATACAGTATCGTATTACCTTACTATAAATTTTATTATCAAGTAATTAGCATATCATGTGATAAGGTACATTTTATTAGCCGTGAATGGACGTGGCGTCCGGACGCAGTGTCTGATTCATTGGACTGGTTAATATAATTTTTTTATAAGTGTTTTTATCGCGCCACGTCAGATTCTGCGTCTGACGCTTAAGACGCAACACATTTGTATTTCGACTGCTTCGGTAGCAGTCATTTAGGTCTGATGTACGCGTCCATTTTTTGTGAAACCTTAATATTTATTCATAACTGACAAAATAACTTATTCTTATTTATATTAATTTTTTATAATAATTTGAACAAAATTATTCATAATTTTGTTAATATATTAGGATTATTTAATTTTAAAAAATATGGATTGTATAAATAAAGAAAAATTATATATATATATATATATATATATTTATATATACATATACTTTATTTTATTTTATTTTAATCATATAAATGGGACAAACCCAAAAATAATAAGATTATGTACAAAATATATAACAGTAACGTCATGCAAGTATTGTGATTAGGTGATAAAGATAATTACATATTACATATATACATATTTTTTTTCCATTATTATTATTATTATTTACAAAAAAAAGGTCGTTGTTTGCTTTTCGCATAAGATGGACGATAAGTGAGTTGTCAAAGATATTAGAAGAAGAGGGAGGAGTATGTATAATAATGAGCATATATAATGATTGTCTACATACCATTTAGGCGTGCGTAGAACTTTTGTACACACGATATTTGATATTTGTTAATACTATTTTGAAAATAATACATTATATTCTATCAATTTTTTTATTTTTATTAAGAGTATGCCACACACCTGATTTTAAAAGTGTCTTGTATAGAAAATATATATGAAATTTAGAAAATAATTAAGATTCATCACTTTAAAAAAATTTTAATATATTTTTTTAGTACTTTAAAATTACTGTTGTAGCAATATAATTTATAGTTTTGTATTCACGATATTTGTTAAAAATATGTTTACGCCTTTTCTTATTTTTATCAACTTGAAAATATTGTATGAAGATGAAAAAAATATTTATAAAGAACAATATTTTTTAGCGACTGATGAAGCCGATTTTCGATACATGCATTTTCACAGGCTTCATGAGTTGTTGAAAAAAAATCTATATTATGAAAGCTCAAAAACATGTAAAAATGAATAGGTATAGCAGAAATCTCTGTCAATCGCTAGATAATGAGAGAATGTTTTTAGATATAATTTGTTTTTGTATATTATTTTTAACATGTTTGTATGTTGATAAAAATGCAAGTTTTTTATTGAAAAATTTTTGTAAGTATAATATTTATATTTATTTATATTTTACTTTATTTCAAAACTTTTATTTATATTATTATAACCAAAAATTTAACATGTATAGAAGTTAAGTATTATTTTTAGACTGTTTAATTTTTTACTGTTTTAATTAACAAATTCTTAGTGTCCATGAAGTTTCAAAGCAAAATTGAATAAGGTTAACGGTTCAAGGTACTCATGTTTTGCATTAGATTTAGTCTCCCCTTCAATTATTATCCACTTTAACTACTGATCCTATACCTACCTACATATTACATAAACATTATTTAAAATTCATCATCTATACAAATTGTTATATTAGTTTTGTAATTTGTTTCAATATTTGATTCCTATATAGTTTTATAGTTATTGTTGCATAATGGGAGGTCGTAAATAAACTCTATGATTAATAATTTATAAATATAAGTTAATAATTAGTTAATCTTTATTATCTTAATGTAATTGTCGGTTTTTTAATGGGTGATTGTTGGGTAGTGGCTTATTATTATTATATTATTATAACCTTAACATAAACATTATATTTTTATTATGTATACATATTACATACTGGTATACGTGACCACGAGAACAAATAGCTAGAATTATCTGATCCAGTGGATCCCTCCCTCGGCTGTTGGCCGGATAGGTTCCCCTGGCAACAGGTATCGGACAGTTGGGTTGAGAACTCCAATCATGCAGAACCTCTTTTTACACGTGTATCATAATTCCTTCTTTTATCGTTTAATTAATTTTCGTTTTAATATAATAAATAATCTTTTATTTCAAATTTATGTTTTTAATTAAAATAATAATATTGACTCACTAACCGATACGACGTCGATACATCATTTTGGTGGCAGCGGCAGTCAACAATTTGTTTTCATTAAATTGTTGAAAAACCTATGTGTGTTAACGTCATTATTTAGTCGGAAAGTTATAAAAATCATCGAGTCGTAATAATCTACAGAACATCTATTCAAAAGTCTACAAAGCATCTAGTCAGAAAATCGAGGAAAAAAAGTATGATAAAAGTAATACGGGCTGTAGTCGCCATTATCTTATATGTTATGCTTGTCGATTTAAGTAATTTTTTGCATTCAAGCATTGTCTATGTTGGATATTGATTATAACAAAACTTCATAATTCTTCGGACTCAATAGATTCTGAAAGTAGTGTTAGTGATCCTTCTAGCGGTGAAGTGTATGTATACATTCAGTGGAATTCGATCCTGATGATAGTAGATCCCACGATATTGCTCAATCAAAAAATATTTTAGACAGGGTACATAATTCTTTAGGTGCAACTGACTCTACTCTTGAAGAAACAAAATATCTACTTAGGTTAACTAGTAATCGAAATAAAGCGAGAAAGGAAACGAAAATGACACAGAAAGATATGGTGTCACGACTTATGACTGCACACCAAGCTTTAAATTTGATTCCAGTATTCAATGGCAAAAATGCAGACGATATTTACGCATTCCATAATGCATGTGAGTATGCAATACAAAGCAGCGATATAGCTGAAAAAGAAAAATTTATTAGGAGCATAACAGCGCGATTAGTAGGAAAGTTAATACGTCCATTTAGACATAAAGTACCTACAACTTATGAGGAGCTCAAAGCAGCTTTGGATACTACTGTCACCAAAAAACAAACTTTAGCGCACTTACATTCTAAAGTAGCAACATTCTGAATAGCTTTTGGGGAAACTATCCAACAATATAATGACAGGGCTGAACAATTATATTATGATATTATAGAAGCATCAATTATAATAGAAGGAATTTTAAATATGGAAGATCTATCCAAAATCACAAAAAAGCAGATTCTTTCAGCATACATTGAGGGATTGCCTCATGACACAAAAATCTTAGTAAAGGCCAGCAGACCCAAGACTAGCAGAATGCGTTCAAGTTGCACAAAAGGAAGAGACATCACGTTTAAATAAAAAAAAATATCGGAAAAATATTAGCGCATATAAAACAAATAAATCTGATTTCAGATCGCGGTCCAATAATGGATATAATGTATCGCTACTGTAGAAGTCCAACAGTAGACTAACTGGCGCATATTTTCACAAACTAATCATCAAACAAAGCAGTGTCATGTATCAGAGACAGATCAAGCTCGCTATAAAGATATACAGGATAAGAATAAGACAGAACCAAAAGGAATCAGAATAGTCACATGCAATTATTGTAAGAAACCAAATCACATCATAAGTGAATACCGCAAACAAAAATATGCTAAAAAGCACAAGAACAACAGGGTACATCGTCGGAAATGGTTCAACGCCGGGCCTAAGTGACACTCGTCCGATAGGGGAAATTAAGACAGCCACATTAAACCTGCAAGAACTTTCTATTTTGAAGCAAAATTAATCAATAATCATATTACGTTAAAAATACCAAAATGCACACAAGAAAATTTTAAATTACTTTTAGACACTGGAAATGATTTAAATATGATCAAATTATCTGCTTTAAAAAATGAAATTTTGGTTTATGAAACTCAATGTTACTAATTAAAAGGGATTAACGAATATTTAGTATGCACTATAGATTCGGTAACTCTTAACTTAAATTTTGGTAGTAAGACCATGATAGTACAATTCCAGGTAATTCACGATGATTTTCCTATCCCGCATGCAGATATTTTAGGGAAACTATTTCTTATAGAAAATAGTATTTCAATAGATTACCATTCATCAAAAATTCTTCAATCAAATACACATCATCTAAAGTTAGCACCAAGGTCGGAAACAATCATATCAATGGTTACTTCGAGACCTGAGGGTATAGCTTTACTAATTCAATCGCAACCATTGCAAGGCAAAAGTGTTCGTCTTGTAAATGTAGTAAATATAGTAATACAAAAAATTATGACAATATTGCTGTCAATACCTCAGAAAACTTGATAACATTACCGCTTGTTAATATCGAAGATGTCTTATTTGAAGAGTTTCAAGAAGTTCCCATATTTTCTGAAACAAACACTAATTTGGTACGAAATGACACAAATCTGATCAGATGAATCCGGGAAGTCATAGGTACTCAGAAATTAAACACGGAGGAATTCAACAGCCTTTGGAAGATAATCAGTGAATACCCTGATATTTTTCATTTGGAGGGAGATTCTTTTCCTTCTACTGAAGCAATACAACACAAAATTCATCTAAAGGAAGACGCAATACCTGTTAATATTTGACCGTATAGGTTACCAAATATTCATCGTCAAGAGATAGTGAAACAAATGGAAGAATTGGAAAAGAACCACATTACACAGTGTTCTAAATCTCCTTGGAACGCACCGATTATCGTTGTCCCAAAGAAACCAGACGCTCAAGGCAACCCTAAATATCGTGTATGCGTAGATTTCTGACGCCTCAATCAATTGACCATAGGGGATGCATTGCCTATATCTAGAATAGATGAAATATTAGACCAATTAGTCCAATCTAGATGCTATACCACTTTAGACCTGACTAATGGTTATCATCAGGTGCCAATTAAACCTGAAGATCATCAAAAAACGGCTTTCTCTACAGATAAAGGACATAACGAATTTCGACAAATGCCATTCGGGTTAAGTGGAGCTTCCAGCACATTCGTCACAACGTCTAATGAATACAATTCTAACAGGAATTAATGAAAAAAAAGCATTCGTGTATTTAGATAATATCATTGTTTACGCTTCGGACTTAGCAGATCATGAATCTAAATTACGAGATGTATTTTCAAGACTTCGAAAGTTTCATCTTCACATACAACTGTCAAAACGTCAATTTTTAAAAAGAGAAGTAATATACTTGGGACATCTATAACGGACCAAGGGGTAAAACCTGACCCAGAAAAGATTCGTTATGTACAAGACCATCCAATTCCTAGAAATGCAATGGAAATCAAACAATTCTTGGGATTATCTGGTTATTATTAAAGATTTATAAAAGGGTACAGCCAGATAGCAAAATCACTTACGGCACTTTTAAGGAAAGGTGTATCTTTCGAATGGTCAAGCGAGTATCAGACAGAATTTGAAAAGCTGAAACAGAAACTCACTGAAGCACCAGTCTTACAATACCCTGATTTTGAAAAATCATTTATACTGACTACGGATGCTAGTTAATTTTCCATCGGTTGTATTTTATCACAGGGAATACCACAACAGGATCGACCTATCGCATGTGCCTTTAGAACCTTAAATAAAGCCGAACAAGCATATAGTACGACCGAAAAAGAATTACTGAGTATAGTCTGGGCAGTAAGAACTTTAGACCCTATTTTCTCGGTCGGGAATTTAAAATCTACATGAACAACAGGCCATTAACTTGATTATTCAATGTGAAAGATCCAGGATCTAGGTTAATGCGCTGGAGACTGAAACTAGCTGAATACCAATACGAAGTAATACACAAAACAGGAAAATCTAATACTAATGCAGACGCTTTAAGTCAAATCATAGAAGTTAAAATAGTTCGCACTAGATCACAACAACAACCAATAGGTTAAAATGTACCCTAAAAGATATATCACGAAAATATTGCAGACAATGAATGTCAAAATCATCGTAACCCTCAAGTCCAGAAAGTCACAGGAGTTATATTTATTGCTTCAGATGAATTCCATTTAGCGCATTGTGTGTCCGCGCATCTAAAACTGAGTTAAGGAATTGCTTTAGAATTCTGGAGGAGATTTGGACATCTACAAGAATTAAAGCTACAACGTCCGAAGAAAACTGAAGTGGCTTATTTCCAAATAGGTTCACGATACATTATAAATTTGGTAATGAAAGAAAAATCTTGGCAAAAACCAACTTTGGAAGATATGTATAACTCTCTATAAAACCCCAAAATATTTTGTCAAGAATTTGAAATTCAAAACCTTGCAATACCTATAATGGGCTGCGGATTGGATAAATTAGAGTGGCCAACTCTACATGGCATAATTCAAAATATATTTCAGAATTCAGGTATACAAATTCATGTGTACTCCAATCAAGATACCTAAAGTATTGACAATTAACAAATTATCAAAGAATACCATTCTAATATTCTCGGTGGACATCGTGGAGTTCAACAGACAACAAAAAAAATCCAACATCAGTATGAATGGGACAATTTAAAACAAGATATTACCGAATTCATTAATAAATGTGCCTCTTTCGAACCGGAATACTAAACAACCTATAGGGATTAGCACCACCACATCAGAACGTTTCGAACGGGTGTTCATTGATGTGGTCGGACCACTTATACGTACATATAACGGGAATATATACATTCTTACACTACAATGTGATTTGACGAAATTTTCGGTTGGAATACCTATGGCTAACAAGGAAGCCAGTACAGTGGTATACCACTTTGTCACCTCTTTTGTTTGTATTCACGGTATGCCTCAAAATCTCATAAGTGATCAAAGAACAGAGTTCCTTAATAAAATCTTCTCTGAAACTTGTAGCCTAATGGGTATTCAACGAAAAAACACATCACCGTACCATCCACAAGTCAATGGAGCACTCGAGCCCACCCATCTAACATTGGGAGAATACCTAAAATATTATGTGGACCCAGACTAACAAAACTTGAATACCTAAATAGTGTATGTGATGTTTGTGTCTAATTCGTCAGAGGATAGTTCTATCGGCAAGCGACCATACGAACTTCTTTATAGGAAAACTTTACATATACCCACCTCTTTTACTAAACCACCGGAGCCGTAATATAATTATGATGATTATCAAGCGGAACTAAAATAGAGATTAAAACAAGCTCATAAAATAGCTCGAGAAGGTTTAACGCGAAATAAAGAAAAACTAAACAACGACATTAACGATATTATTATTATTATTATTATTATTATTATTCTCCTTCGCCTTCCCTCCCCAATATTTAGAGTCGGCCACCCTGATCCTACACTTCCACTTAACTCTATCTCCCACATCTTCTTCACTTACTCCCACCTTCCTCATATCATTCGCCATTACATCCCCCCTTCTCTTTTTCGGTCTTCCCCTCCCCCTTTTACCAACAACATGCATTTCCCTTACTAATCTTACTGCCTCAGTCTCTTCCCTCCTTAATACATGCCCGAGCCATCTTAATTTATTCTCTCTCATTTTGTCTACTATCGAAGCTACCCCTATACTACCTCTGATATACTCATTCCTTATTTTATCCTCTCTA
>JAIPRL010003220.1:0-13614 GCA_025469235.1 Pemphigus obesinymphae | reverse complement strand
AAGGAATGAGTATATCAGAGGTAGTATAGGGGTAGCTTCGATAGTAGACAAAATGAGAGATAATAGATTAAGATGGCTCGGGCATGTATTAAGGAGGGAAGAGACTGAGGCAGTAAGATTAGTAAGGAAAATGCATGTTGTTGGTAAGAGGGGGATGGGTAGACCGAAAAAGAGATGGGGGGGGGTGTGATGGCGAGTAATATGAGAAGGTGGGAGTAAGTGATGAAGATGCGGGAGATAGAGTTAAGTGGAAGTGTAGGACCAGGGTGGCCGACCCCAAATAGTTGGGAGAGATGGCGAAGATGAAGAAGAATGTGTACTGTATTATACTAAAGTTTTCAAGTTTTTTGGCAAGTAAAAAAATTATTTATTTTGTTACTATGCCTTTTTACATTTTTAGTTATTTTTAAATTGTAATTCTTCCTAGGGTTACTAAGTGAATTATAATTTTATTGGGGACATTGATATGACATAAAAACATAATATATATTTATTTATTTAAGGATCATGCCTCATATTAGAGGTAATGTGGGATTTGTCTTCACACGTAGTGAATTGGTTGAGATCAGAGATAAGCTTTTGGAAAATAAAGTGCGTGCTCCAGCTCGTCCTGGTGCTATTGCTCCTTGCCCTGTTGTTATTCCAGCTCAGAATACTGGTCTTGGACCTGAAAAAACTTCTTTCTTCCAGGCGCTTTCTATTCCAACTAAAATCTCTAAGGGAACAATTGAAATCATTGTAAGAAGAAAACAATACACTATTACTATTTGAATTTTATTTATTAATTTGTATTTAAAATTTCTAGAACGATGTACATATTTTGAAAGAAGGTGACAAAGTAGGAGCATCTGAGGCAACACTATTGAACATGTTGAATATTTCTCCATTTTCTTATGGTTTAGCTGTACAAATGGTATATGATTCTGGAACTATCTTTGAACCATCTATCTTGGACATCAAGCCAGAAGATTTGTTGAAAACTTTCTTAGGGGTAAGTTTTATTTTAATTATAATTAGTACCTATATCACTGTTACAAAGGTTCTGTTATTAAATATATATTAAAACATTTTAATATATTAATTAATTTTACTAGTAGGTATATAGTAATTGTACCTAATTTCTATTAATTAATAATGATGATTCATAATTTAATTTATTTTGTCTTCTTTTCCCGTCAGAAGACTTGATGTTGATAATATAAATCTGAGTTAATTTGTAAAACTAGTAGTAAAATTAAGTTATGATGAATATGCTTATTATGTCTTCTTTCCCCAACAGATTAATATGTTGTTGATAAATGCATTTTCTGAACTTGCTATTTATGATGCATTTTTTTTGTGTAGGTTATTAGAAGAATATAGGAAATTATAAGAATTATAATTATAAGAATATAGGATATAGAAGAAGCTGAATTTGAATTAAAATATTTGTAAGTAAAGGTCAATTTTCCAGCTTACTCATTTCCAAGTGATTTCACAACCTTGATTGAACAAGGGAAAAAATTAAAAATATTCTCTCAATTCCCACAGTACTTACAATTGCAGAAAGTAATTGATTTGCACAATGTAAGCAATGAATCTTTTAATATTTTCCAATCAAGCATATGTTTTTTCCAAAATGTACAGAATTCGGCCAAGTTATTGGTGACATGGATGCAATGAAAAATTAGAATTGGTAAATAGTCAACAGAAATTGTTGTCATCCTTGCTATGCTCTATCAACAGCTATTATGGCAATAGGCCACATTCATTTTTTGTAATCTTCGGTAGAATTAGCTAATTTATTATCATTGATCATACAATAAGTATTAAATATTATTACTAATTTCATTTTTGTGATCTTGGCATACTTGTATGAGGACTCTATTTTTTAGGACTGAATCAATGGAGTCTGTATTCCAACAAACAATAGTAGGTATAACTAGAGTTGGCGTCAAACAAACTGGCGGTTGGTGTGGCTCTGCCCATATCCACTGCTGTACAATTAGAACCTAATATTTTAGACAGTGTTCACACACTAAAAGTGGCGTTGGCTACTTGCATATAATAATAGGTACATATTTTATATTAATATTCGTATAGACTATTTTAATACTGAAGTGGAACCTTTTTACTCACAGTCCGTGATATATTATCTATCTATTTACTGTTTTACTGTTATTTAACTATATGTCCGTGATATTTATTAAAAAATAAAAATATTAACAACTTTTTTTCGTAATTGACGTTTTTAATATTTACTCATACATAGAGGGATGTATACATAATGCATCCCGACGGTCAGATATGAAGCCTTGGTGTATATAATGTGTGAGCCGGGTGTGCACGTAAAATAACAGCATCCCGAGTAGTTATATAATATAAATATTGGCAGTAAGAGGAAATCAGTGAGAGGAAGTACAAGTGGAACGTATCATATTAACACTAACAGTATACCCCGATGATGAAAACTCCAATTTCGGACTCTCAGAAGATGACGATAAATTTAATTTAAAAATGTAAATTTAAATATTTTGTACCTACCTATTAACATTTTATTTTCAATATATATTTTTTTTAAAACATAATTATATTAATACATATTATGTTTATTTATTTAATATTAAATATTACATCATAATAATGGTGAAAGAATTCTTTATATTAAGCGATAAGAAAAATATGGTGAACATATGAGATATACTCAGCTGTTTTGAAAAATGGGCAAAGCCACCGTCAGTTCGCCAACTCTAGTTGCTTTTCTCCAGCTTGTTTAAACCATGAATGAAGTTGCAAAATGATTTTGATATTCTTCCAATTTGAGGCAACAATCCAGTACATCTTTTGAAAATAGATTGTATATAAGCATCGCATCACATCCATATTCAAGTATACTGAGATTTTGATTATCTTGCGATTTTTTTCTCGGAAACATTTCCAGCATTATCTGTTACAAATGAATCAATAACTATTTGGTAGTTTTCCTCACAGTTTTTTCTGGGATTGATTGAAAATATTCTGCTGTAGTTTTCCTGACGTATCAATTGTACTGATTTATGATTTGCTTCTGAATCAACTATAGGTACCCAAATTATATGTTAGTTATGACCACCCATCTAGTTCCATAGATACAGTTTTCTCAGTAAAATTTGTTTTATACTCATTTAGGATCTTGTCATGAACACTGTTTAATAATTAATTTCCTATGGTTTGTAATGTTGAAAAGTATACCCCCAGGCGTTAAAATGTAAACATTTTATGATCTGCATGTAAAAATGAAATATTTAGTTATAACTTTTTAGCTATTTTCTTTTTATAAGTCTTCTGATGTATTTATAAAAATATTTGGATTTGTTCTTACAGTGTTAATTAGAATTGCATATTTCTAAATGTTTTTTCAAACGGTCTAATATTCATTGCAGTTCATGGCCACATTTTTTACACTTAGCCCACATGCCAGTGTTTTTTGCTTTTTTTTTTTTTTTTTTAATACAATCGAAAGAATAGATTCAAGATTTGTTAAAAACTGCCATTTATTTATCTAGCAAATGTTCTAAATAGATTTTGTATATAATAATTAATACTTATAAATTATATTTAATTTAATAGGGAGTCACTCAAGTGGCAGCTGCTTGTCTTGCAATCAGCTATCCAACTATTGTATCTGCTCCTCACATGTTACTCAATGGTTTCAAGAATTTGGTTGCAATTGCTGCTGAAACTGAAATTGATTTCAAGGAAGCTACAACTTTCAAGGAGTATCTTAAGGTAAAGACATTTTAACAAATAAATGAAAATTGTAATAATACTTTACGTTTCAAGATTTAAATATTTAATTTTAATTTTAGGATCCATCTAAGTTTGCTGTTGCTGTAGCAGCACCTGTGGAAAGTGCAGCTACAACACAAGAAGCAAAGAAAGAAGAAAAGGTTGAGAGTGAAGAAGAAGAAGATGATGACATGGGTTTCGGTCTATTTGACTAACTTTTGTTCATTTATTTTTTTTACTTTAAACAAAAATAAAAACTATTAAAAAAAAATATATATCCATGGATTTTAATTTTATATTAGGTTTAAGTTTCATTTATTTTATTTCAAGTCTTTTGTTATCAATTGATATTATTTTTTTTAAAAATTATTTGTTTTTGGAGATTGCTCTTTATAATAGATAATAAATAGATCCAGCCACTTAATCTGACCATTTTCACTTTTTATGATAATTTCGGGGATGTATTTTTAGAATTGTTTTATTATATTTATTTTATTTGTTTTAAGAGTCTTATTGGGTTAACTTTTTAAATCTTTTCAAGTAAGTCCCTATTAAATCTAGAGGTTTTCCCCCCTTAATTTAAAGATAATTTTATAATGTTTATATGATATGTTACTTAAATTAGCTTGGTGAATACCTCTTTTTAATTTGAAAATAAAATTTTATATCTAACCTTTTCACCGCTGAATTAATTTTCTCTTCAAGTATGTGCTGTGCTGAATTAATTTTTATTTTTTAACAATTTTAAATTTCTCATTTAAAAGTGCTAAATAAACATGCAAATTGAGGAAAAAAATTGATTTTTGACCAAGTTTTCCATTTTTTTGTTTTTTTGTGATCCAGTGGTTTCCAAATTTTGCGCATATTCATATAATCTGTACACATATTACCATATAATATTTACTGTTTTTATCCTTTTTTTACTTTGTATAAACAATGTAAATGTACCTAAATATAAATAAACAATCTAAACTACATTAATCAACAAAGTAAAAATAATAAGTATAAATATAATATCACAATTATGTTTTGGTAACCACTAGAAATGACAAAATAATATTATATATTTACATGTAGCTTCATTGGAATTGAACGAAATTGATTTGTTATTTTATTTTCTAGATAGCTTTGCATATTTCGTTTATGTATGCCTGATTTTATAACAGAATAAAAGCGTATATGCGACGTTAGGACTGAAAGGATTAAGATGGTGTTTTTAAACAATTTCAAAACGTATATGTTTTTTGCAGTGTTTATAAGCTTTATGAAATTTATAGAGTGGGATCTCAATTGGATCAGATTTGAAAAAAAAAAATTCAAGTTAATTACTTTATTATAGTTACGGGTGGTAATAATTTTTTTTTTTATCTTAACCCATATAGTGTTGTATATCATAGGAAAGGGTATGATAAATATTGTAACATGACACTTCTCCTAGATTCCTGGAAAAGCAGTCATAAGAATTTTACAAACATAATTATATTTAATATTTCTTAAAAAACAAGCTGAGAATGCTTACTCTACTACGAGTATGTTAAATTCTCAGTTCCTATATGTATTTTAAACAATAAAACTATATTTCTACAAAAAATTAGGTTAACTTAATTCATACATTTTAAAATTTAACTTAGTCCAACTATACTCATGTATATAGAAATCTAAAACCACATTAAATAAAATATTTTCCATCAAATAAATAAGTCGGGGGAGGTACTTTTATTATTTTTTATTGTAGAAAAAATTTAATTTTATTACGTTGGTATAAAAACAGTAAAAGTTATATTTATAAAAGTATATAGGTCGATGAAATGTTGCCGAGTGGACCGCGCTAGACAAATCTCTCTTGAGCTTCCGACTTGCCAACTTAGTAGATGCATCATCTATATTCATTTACGTGATTTTTGTTTTGACACCGCTCCGACTTACCGACCTAGTGGACGCTCAGCTTAAGGTCTCTACTTATGTAACTAACTATAATTTTATAGACGTGAATTGACAAATTGGAGTTTTGTGTTTTGTATGAATATATAGGTTGAAAAAAGTGATTTTTACCAATTTTTTTAAATTGAAAATTCGACAATATATTTGTAGACATTCGTTTACAAAACATGCTTATAATATATAATTCACAAATATTTTTATACACAAATGTTATAATAATATAATATGATCTCTTATAGAACACACAAGTAATCTTTTTAACAATATGACAATAATAATCTAATATATAGTCCATGAATAATATACCTACCAGTTGCATTATATTTGGACTTTTTGTGCAAAACAATATCGAATAGGGTATATGAATATGATTTATTTTAAATGATTACGCCTTGTATTGGTCATTTAAATTTAATTAATTAACTTAAGAATATAATTATACTGTTTTTTATGTATTTTTTTAAATATATATATATATACCTATATACTTAATATATAAAAAACATGAATATTGTAATAAAATATATTATACAATATAATAATGGTGATAAGTACCTAGGTAATAACTAATAATAATTACAGAGTTATTGAAAATAAAAAAATAAAAATGTATAAATAGTAAGTGTACTTTTTAAATAGATGCAATATTATATTGTCTACGTTGGCACTATGTTGTCATGATTTTGGACTAGATAGAGTAGTATAATAAAAATAATAATTTATTCGTACGGTTTGGTATGAAAATCACGTTCAAACAAATAATTACATATAAATAAAAATAAAAATGTATCGAGTAGGTACACAATAAGTAAGTACTTAACAATCTATTTGTATTAGGTACCTATGACTATATGGGCTATAGGTAAGGCACTGTATAAGTGTCTGTAAGTGCTCTAGGCTATAGGTGTGGTTGGACATAGGTAAATACATTTATTTTCTCAGTTAATCATATATTTCTTAGCGTGTCTAAGAGTATTTATTTTTAATTTTATTTGACGTGTGACATATTTTTTTAATTGTGCCTAATGATTTGTCGCTTTTTTTAAAAACCAATATCTATTTAAATTATTTAAAACTTGATTTTTCAATAGGATATTTGTTTATGTTAATAATTTTGTAAGCATTTTAAATTGTGATAAGGTGTAGGTAGGAGAGTGTATTTCTTTTCGTCTTTCGGTTTCTTTCGACTTTGAAGAGGACGCTATAAAAATTCGTTTTTTTTTTTTTCTAAGGGGATTTAGATGGGCTATAGATTATACTTTTGTAACTATAGGCCCGTCGCTAGATGATATTTTCCGTCCTAAAGCGAAAATGTTAATGCCGCCTTTAAAAACGTAAATAAGCAAAGGACAAAAAAATACTAAAGGTCATCAATTTTATAAAATACGGCGATCGTCGTCCATTATCGGTATTCAAATTTTAATTTTGCCGTCCTAAACCGATGCATGACGACTTGCTTGTACCATAGTGACGGGCCTGGTAATGTAAACTACATTAAATAAGGACCATTTTGGGGAGTTATACGATTGACTTTTGAAGGCACTTGGACTTATGGGTAGGAACAATTTGTCAACAGATTTAATTAAAAGTAATTTAAAAATGGTAGGTATAGGTATTAATTTTTATTGCTGTAAACAATCGCAATATTTTTTTTTTTTTAATTAAGTACCTATATTTACGGAAAATTATTAAAACGGGTTCATAAAGTATTTTAGAGTTAAAATATACCTATCATAAAAAATCAATAGAAGACAACATTTTTGAGTAAACCTATAGTTTTGGTATTTTTTAATTTACATAAAAAAAAAAAAAAAAAAAAAAAAATAGTAAAAAAATTTTACTTTTCAATATTTTTTTCTTTTTAATAATTAGGTAGGTAGTAAATTTAAAAAATCCTAAATGCGGTGTTTTGTTGTATTAGGTATATGTTCTATCGATTTTATGATGGGGTTTTAATAGTTTTGTAATATAATCGTGATTAGGCACACAATAAAAGTGCGCGGAACTGGCACAGGACTAATATATTTTATTTATTTACATATAGGTACCATTTGTACCTCTGAAAAGCGTCCTGTTAATGCTAATACCAAATTATAATGGATGAACTATTCTGTGCTAATACTATTTGCAACTGATCTCTTATTTCTATATAGTCGGGTATACATTAAAATGTTTTGCGTCGGAATATGAAGTTAAAAATGTGGATGTTTCTAAAAAAAAAAATGTTTTAAAAATCATCGTGATTAAAAATAAATAAAAAAACGTTCTTGAAAGTATATACAATTATGATTATGTAAGTATGTCAAATAAAATATAAACAAATATAGGAATATTGTCGGGGTATGAGCCAAAAAATTACACTGAGAAAACAAGTGTAGGTACCTACATAATATTACGTACATATTATTATCTTGAAAAATCAACCGTTAAAATTATTATTAATAACTATTACTTATTAGTACGATGGCATTTGATTTACTCGTATAAATGAGTTTTTAATGATTTAAAGCCGTCTTTTTTTTTTTTTTTTTTTATTTAACATATTAAACGTAACTTTCTTGTTTTGACGAATATAATAGGAACGAGTCCAACAGTCTCGGTTCAATGAGTTCGGCGGCGTCGTATTGGTTCATTATGTTTTTGCCGCAATTCGCAGCAATTTTTCGTAACGAGGCCTATAAAAAACAAAAATATAAAACGTTTAAATGTTAAAATTAAAATTTTAAGGTATAAATTGAACATAGAATACCTATTTCATTTTCAAAGCTGGACACTGACTAGTTGTTACTATAGTTAGAAAGTTAAAATTAAGTTTAAACGTTAATTTTATAATAGGTACATTTTTTAGTTTAATTAGTTGATTTTAACCCTTTCAGTCCCCATGTCCATTGCAATGGACGTACTTTTTAACCATAATTTATTAATATACAGTAATCGTTATAGATGTAAAACTTAGATTATCTTACTTGGAATATTAAATATAATAATATTAAACCATTTTAATTACTATAATATGTATTAAAATACCTATTTTTAACGATCTAATAATAATAATAATAATAATAAAAAAATCATAATAATTAATAATTAATTAATTTCTAGGTAACTTTATGAGTTCAACTGAATACATGCTAATCTAGAACGTGTAAAAAAGACGAAAAGTATTCCAATAATAAATAAAAATATTTATATGAATTCTATACGTCATGTCGTCGATCGTCATGCATAATGTATATTATATAGTATATACACTCACTAAGCATGCCACTAGAACTCCATCACTGTGATTTCGTTCTCGTTCATCTTTGCACAACCTAATCAACCGGTTAACGCCTTCCAATTCCACGATTTGTTTCGATACTTCCACGTCGGTGCACAACCTATAGAATCATTATAATATATTAATACGACTATCTATATAATAATACTGTCAAAATAAATTGTAAAAATAATATTTCGAATAAAAAAAATCATATATTTATAGTAGGTATCCGTCAAAAACGAACTTTCCCTTTTCCACTAAATACAATTATAAGTGATCTTTTTTGCGGTTGTATATAGGCAATTTTTAAGGCATTTAAAGAAAAATGAAAATCTAATAATTTAAAAATATTTAAATTGTTGCGTGAACATATATGTATTTATAATGATACTATACGGGCATTTTCTTAATTTACAATTAATACATTTAAATATAAATTGATGAAAACATAGCATTAATATTAAATAACATAAAACTAAGTGTTTACAACAAGGAGAAGGAGGGGTCAGAATTAGCATAACTTGTTGTGGAGTTGGGGAGCAAAAATGGAACTAGATGCCTGGAAAATCGGACAGGAACTTTGAAAAAGGTTTTAGAGAGTAGGTAAGGGGAATCAACTTTCTGACGTAATAATTTAACTAAAAAACCGAAGTTAATATCACACATTTACACCTACAATTAGCTAAGGTGTCTAGATCAAGAAGCTGAAGTTCCGGCGTATAGCCATGATGAGGACATTCTATCTATAAAACTTGACTAACTTAGCTTAAAAAATTGTGTTGAACTTGCTCAAGCATAATAGTAATTCTAACGCTGTATTAGGGACCAAAATAAGAGAATCGCACCCACTCTAATATTGGTCTAACTATAGTCGGGAGAATGAAAAGTGGCCGCTGATGCGAACGCCTCTGGCGATTTATTTTCATCAAGGTGACGTAAAATAGTTTTTAGTGACACACGCAAAATCGTTATAACGTTCAACAACCCCCCCCCCCAAAATAAAACTACAATAGGAAAAAGGTTCCATTTGTATCCAGAATGAACCTAAAAATGAATGAATAAAGACGTATACAAAAGCGTAGCCGGCCAGAAATTATCCACAGACCGTGCGACTCGCACTTCAAGCGTGTCTTAGTTTGAGAGAAACCCTCCTTATCAGGAAGAAATAGTTGCTAACATATTTTCCAGCGGCCATTTTTAATTCTCCCGACCATTGTAAACAGTAAAGGGCTTTCAGAGGAGATACTAATTTAAACTCGGCAGAGTTTAAATAATTAGTCTCAGTGGAGACGCACGCTTAACAAAACCTAGTTTTGAGCGTTTTACACAGCGTATTCCACTGTATTGGTGTTGGTGCTAAGAGTAGGACAGAAAACAAATCCAAGATCAGTGACACTTGTCAATGGACAATAAAACTGACTCATTCCTAACCGTCATCAACCTCTAACCGGGCATCTAAGGTGCGTAAAAGTCATAGAATGACATTTAGCAACATTAATTTAGCTTTCAGCCCATAAAACAATTTTATTTAATTCATTTTAAAGAACAAGGCAATCATTCAATAAATCAATACGATAAAACAGTTTTATATCATCCGCAAACGCTAGAATGCGAACATATTCCAAGTATTTACACTATTTGTAAACAAAGGAAACAGCAGAGGAGACTGCAGAGGGTCACGCCGGAAGTAGTAGAAAGAATATCGGAAATGACACTATGAATTTTCAACCATTGTTTCCTACCTTCAATAAACCAACGAAACCGTGACAAGAGCGGTTCTCCAAAATCTGTTTCTTGTAAAATATCCAATAGAGCGAAGTGATCGATTCGGCCAAAAACTTTAGGAAAATCCGTGTAAATAACGTTTACTTGAGAATGAGCACTAAAATCTTCAGACGTAATTACAAAAAACTGCGTAAAGGTCTCCACACGCTGGAGCGGTAGCGGGAACTGAAACGGGAGCGGGAAAATCGTGCATCATTACACGTAAAATTAATGTAAAATGCTCAATATCCACACACTGCGCCGATAACCGGCCAGCGGTTTTTACGAAAACCGTCGCATGCTCCATTTTCCCGCTATCACAAAACTGTAAATTCTATTGCCCTATATGATTTTCGCTCTACCATATATTTTTTTTCAATGCATGTAATTACTTAAATTATTTAAATATACGTATATGTTCAAAAATATGTTTGTGTACCAAAAACTGGTTTTAAAATAAATACCTATCGGTATTATACTGACCGTAAGTACACATAATAATATGATTAATGATTAAAATGGTAATAATATTTTAAGAACCCGGGTATACGTAGGTAATTAATATTCATTTTTAAAATTTTTAAATTTTAAATTTATTTTACGTATTTTAGTATTATAGTCCAACGACCTGGCCGAAAACCATGTTTTTTTTTCGTAAGGATAGGACTAATATTTTTATATTTTATATTTTTATAAATATATTATATTATACTATTATATTGACTGAATTTTACTAAGTATACAATGAACTCAAATAATTTTGCTAAATAAAATAAAGGATAGAGATAAGCCTACAATGATTAACATGAGAAGTGTCTCCCGACTTCAGGATCGGAGTGATAGAAAATAATTTCGATAGGTCAGAGAAAATTTCTTCATCTAAGGAACGCCAGAATAAAAGCCATAAAGGAAATGAGATGGCATACCTAATGATAAATAAAAAGGAGCCAGATAACCGCCGGGTCCAACTGTCCAAGGAACTTAACATTGTGTAAAGAACATAGGCCGTCAAAAACATCTTGGTCTGAGGAAAAACAATTACTTGACAAGTCGTATTCCAGAATACTAAGACTAGATAAATCAATTGTTCCGATTAGGCGAAAACATTATTGAAATAGGCAAAAAATAAATATGCATATTGCTGCTATATATAATTTACTCTAAAATTACCTAAAAGTGCCTACTTAGGGACACGGGGCCAATTTTAAATTACTTTTAAATTGTTATATTTTCGAAAATATTTTGAAAATTACTTATACCCTTTAAAAAGCAAGTGTACCTTAAGAGCAAAGCCTTTAGGAGCACGGGGAAAACGGAGAATAGGAATTAATAGTTACATATTTATCAAATCTATATAGGTACGTTATAATAATTATAGAAAAACCAAGTTCACGAACGAAAAAGGTATTGTTCAACCACGTTTCGGTTAATACAATAAAATAATAGTTAAATGATACAATATTACATTTTACATTTATAAGCTTAGGTACGTCTAGACCTCTACGACAGTTCTAATAAAAACCAGAGGCTGACTATACGTCTATACCTACATTATATGTTAACGCAAAACTGTTGTAATGGGTAATTAATTATAGAATGTAAATTTTTGGAGTAAACCTCATTTTGGTTTTTTAATTTATTAATTAGAAAGTCAGTTGTTTTAGTTAAAAAAGGAACTTTTTAAAACTGTATTAACTTATTTTCTAATGAGTAAATTAAAAACTGAAGTGACATTCCATTTAAATATTTTCCTTCGTCGATCTGAGAATAGGTATTTTAATTAGAAAATAACTTTCAACAATTTTGCGTAGACACGTTATTACCACTGAAAATTTTTGGTGTGGTATAGGGTACACTGCAAATCAAATTGTTTTCTTAAAATTTAAATGAAATTGTTTTTTTTTTAATAATTATATATATATATAAGTACAATTATATATTTATTTTATACCACGAAGTAAAAATATACTATCTACATTGTGTCTTATATAATTCAAAAATTATAACAATCTACATAAGTAGGTATCAGGTTTATTTTATATATGAGAATACGGTATATTATATATATACCGTATTGGTTTATTCCTGTTATTATTGTTGGTTTTGATATCTACATACTATAGTGGCATATTCTTGGAAAATAAATAAATATTAATTTAGTTTTTTTTTTACATATTTTAACGTGTAATTTAATTTATACGAGTAGTACATTATCGATAAGTTTTTAATGTATTTTTTGTATACATTTTTATTGCATTTTCTCGGAAAATAAATACATATTAATATTATTATTACCTACTTACATACATGTATAATGTATATATATATATATTACATTTTGTGTATAGGTACTTATTTTAGTTTTTCAGATTTTAAAGCACCCAATTAATATAGAAGTATATATTATTGAATTTTTAAAGCATTTTTTATTGGATTATTTTCCTGTTGCCATTAATATTACTAGTTTTGAATTTGCACATTTTTTTTAGAAGATGGAAATATTGAAAATACCTACCTAGTTTAGATGTGTTGGCGAAATAGTCCATTTATTACTCGTTATCCTATTATGGGTAAAAGCAAGGCTGGTAAAGACCGTGTACTCTCTGAACTTGTTTACTTTTATTTTATAATCATGAAAAATTACGAAAAATACATTTGTACTGTAATCCACTATAAGATCAATCTCCGTTTTCTCTACTGGTTGGTTTATTATTACAAATTACCTCGAAATTTAAACGTATAACAAATAAGGTCTAAGATTGGAATATTACATAACTCCGTCTCCCCCAAAATCACGTAGTCGCTCTCCGAGATCCCCGAGGAAACGCCCTGCTAGTCCGATTGGCTCGCCCGTTCTCTCCAGATCAGCACGCAAACGTGCCAACAGGAGAATGCGCAAA
>JAIPRL010003219.1:0-49222 GCA_025469235.1 Pemphigus obesinymphae | reverse complement strand
ACAGAGGGAATAGGGAGTGGCAAGAAATAAAGTAGTGGGGAAGATTGAAAGTTTTGTGTATTTAGGATCTGTTGCACAGATAGGCGAGGGCTTCAAAGAGGAAGACATTCAGACCTGCAATGAAATACGGAACAGAATTCAGTTGTTGGGTAGTATATATAAAAATAGAACATATATATATTATTACATAATATATTTATTTATTATTTTTAATTATGTACCTAATGTTATAATACGTTTTGATTTTGTTTCTATTTTGTAATTATTAATATTTATCAATGAATGTATCTAATTATGATGTATATATAATTATGAGTTAAAATAAATAAATTATATTATGTGAAAACAATTGTTTGTAATAATTAAAAAAACAATTTTAGATTAAAATGAATAAAAGAAAGCGTGGAACAGAAGCACTTCACTCATTGGATTGGATACTAATCATGGATATATTTAAATGAAATATTTAGTTGCACAAAACTTTATTGATTCAATAAAAAACTATTGGTCCCAAAAAACTGAGTTATTAAGTCAATAAAAATTAAAATATGTTGTACAAAGCTTCAATATCTTATTAAATCAATAAGTTGTCAACCACTATATTTAGTCTATAATGGGCTTAATTTTGAATTCATAATTATAAAAAATCCATAAAATCAAAGTTTTTATTATAAAATACACGATTACTGATTAGACAGATTACAATTATAATATAATAATCTATAGTATTATAATAATAAAAATATTATAATTATAATAAAATGGACAATTATGGATACCACTAACACAGATTATTCGTTGGAAATAATTTTAGATATTGTAGAAATGTCACCAAGAGAGCCCATTTATCGAAATAGGTATGACCCATTAACTGAGTACAACGATTCCGATTTCCAACGTCGCTTCAGCTAAAAATGTGTGGCTGAACATTTTATTTTCCTTATTCTTACAATAGTTTAATATACATACAATCATTCAAACTATATGGCTTTCAAAGAATTTTTCTGCCGTATTAGAGTTCATTTGGGATAAAATTATCCATAAAACATCTCGAAGACATGCCGTATCACCACATTTACTGTTACTGATCACACTTAGATTTTATGCTATTTTCAAGTAGGTAGTTTAAATAATTGTCTATTTATTCACCTACTTATATTTTATAACTTTTTACACATATGGTATAGGTAGTAGTTAGCGATATGAAATTCATATCCATAAATCGACTGTATGTAGAACTGTAAAAAGTTTCAAGAGTTGTAGCTAGTATAGTATGCGCTTATATTTTATTAAAATGCCCATGTCGTGGATATATTGAATATTAAATATTAAATGTATTTGTTATTATCTGTGCTTTTTTTTTAATAAGATTTAGTTAACTTTCGGAGTAAAAGAAGTTTTAAAATTTAATTTTGTTCTAATAGCCAGTTATCTTTTGCGTATTACCTGTTCACTTGTATCAAAAATATATGCGTAGTGTGGGTTTAGTTTCTA
This sequence comes from Pemphigus obesinymphae, assembly GCA_025469235.1. Taxonomy (NCBI): domain Eukaryota; kingdom Metazoa; phylum Arthropoda; class Insecta; order Hemiptera; family Aphididae; genus Pemphigus; species Pemphigus obesinymphae. The sequence goes on along the minus strand of JAIPRL010003219.1, from coordinate 47,728 downwards.
AAATGTGTTCAGGACCATAGCATAAGTATAATTTATTTATGCCATGTTCAGGACACTACTCCGGTAGAAGGAACAAACAAGAAGGTGAAACAGAATATGATATAAAGTATGATTTCAATGAAAGGGAACACAGAGGGAATAGGGAAAGACTAAACATAAAGTTGAGTGGGGGAGGTTGAAAGGATCAAACAGTTGTACAAAAAGATGGAACTTTCGAAGAGGATAAGGAACACGGGATTAGTTTGGATAGATGAAGGGGAGAGAAGCAGTATATAGGACAAAATCATAGATAATACACAATTATCTATGTATTATCATTGATTATAAATTTATAATCAATGGTATTATCTATGGACAAAATATACTCTGTTGGGTTAAAAAGTAAATTTTATAAAATAGTGGTGAGACTGTTAAATGATAACTGGAATATGATAACATTTTAAATTTGTAATTATTTTTTTCATAGTACGAAATAGGTATCTTAATTTTACTCTGGGTGTCGGCGTTTACCTATCTATTTTATTTTCTGTGAATATTTTATATTCTCATTATTATATTATAATATTCTACTAATAAAATAATATAAAAATGCCAAGCTGTTTTGTTTGCAGTCGCTCATTTAATGCGAAAAACCAATCTTTAGGAATTAGTTTCCATCAGTGAGTATATATTTACATACTCATACTCAATCAAACAATTATTTTAAAACGTTTTTGTAATGAAATTTAATTTGTTTTTATTACTCCAGAATTCCGAAGAATGAAGAAAGACGAGAAAAGTGGTTATCTTTCATTCGGTATTGTGGTGTAAATGATGCAAACTTAAAGGCAAGAAGTATTATTTGTTCTCAACATTTTACAATTGATTCCTTTAATTATTATAACAAAAAGAAATGGCTAAAAGAACATGCTGTTCCATCAATAGTGATTGATCGGGTGAAATCGGTATGCTAAATAGATAATTTAATTTACTTAAATTTTTCTCATTTTAATTATTTTTGCAGGCAAAATATGAATGTTCAGAAATCAAATTTATACCTGTTGATGGTGTAATAACTAATATTGATGGTGTTCAACAAATTGATATATTTAGTGGTAATGAACAACCCAATAGTACAAATGAAATCCCTGTGAAGGACAACAAACTATTGACTTGTTTTCAAATTCAACAACAACCAATTCGGTCTAAAAAATTAGTTCTTGAAAATGCAGGAATAGTATGTGATACCGATACACCAAAAGAACATAATTTGAAACGGCACATATCAACATTGGTGCGCGAAAACTTCAATCAAAAGAAGAAGATTAAAATGCTTAATCAACAGATACGAAGGCAAAGTAAAAAGATTTTGTCCTTAAAAAGTATGTATATTAATTAACAAGCAACACAAAAATGTATTAATTGTATTAAGTATAAAAATTATTATATTATAATGATTTAATTTAGGTGTTGTTAAAATTTTGAAGAAAAAGACCAAGCAAATCTCATAAATCAACATTTTGGTAAATATAAAGGTTTAATTACTAATTATGTTAAAAAAAATTGTGGTGATGTATTACCTAAAAAATATAAGATGGAGCTTAGGCAGAAAAAATAATATATTATAATAAATGTAAATTTGTATGTGAAGAATTTAATTCTGTGTTACCAAATCTAAGAACACTTGGCAAGTGGTATATAAATATTAATTTTAATACCAAAGAATTTAAATGCGTCAGGAAAATGAAAATTTTGTAGATTATTGATAATTAAATAATATAACTAGAGGATAAAATGCCATTAGCGGTCCACACACGAACAATATTTTCAACAGTTTAAACGTCAGTTTTGGACCGTCGCAGTCCAGATCTTTCGTTATTCACAAACATACATTCTTGGCCTCTTGGTTTTGAGATTACAAAACTGTGAAACACCAAGACCGTTAATGGTGTAAGAACTGTCACTTTTCAACAGTCCCGATGCGGCGCATGGACTTTTAGAACAGACTAAAATCTTGAGAAGATTTATGACAGTTTTCATTCTAATATTGCAGAATATACATGCTAGATTTTTCAACATTTTTTTTTCCCCTGTTATTATTTATTTTATTTTATTTTATTTTACTTTAGTATTTTCTTTTTTCATTTAATTTTATTATGTTAAGGGAGTTTGCACAACATACATTAAAATATTTAAAATATTTAAATATTCAATTATCATAATTATTATTAATTATATTATGTAGGTATAATATAATATGAATCTTTAGTTTTTGCCTTACTATAATTAATCTCGTATATGATATTTAGAATGAAATGATGCATTTTTATTTCTCTATCAATAATATATACAATAATTAATACTTATAATATTATATATTAGGTACCTATATAATAATAATTGAATCATAGATAGGTACTAATTTTCTTTAACATTAAGTTTATCAATTTACAGCGGACAAGGATTTGTTTGTAATGTGAACTATGATAAACTAACATTGATAGATAAACTAAAAATGTTCTAAATAGTATATTTATAACATTTAAAAGCATAGATTTGTATACGTCGTGGGCTCGTGGTCTATAATTATCCAACTGTTCTGGACTGTCCGTTTGTGGGCTTCTAAATTAAAAACTGTCAATATTTCTCTGCTACCCGCATTAACAGATTTTATGACAGTTCTAATTCCGCATATTTGGCCTTTCAGTGTACCCACTAACCAGCATTCCAAAAATGGGTTTGGATCGTCAGAGAACAAAATTCTTGAAAAAAACCGCTCGTGTGTAGGCCGCTATTATCACAAATTCAAGATGTTCTGAATAAATAGGTTAGGAAAATCTAAATATTTGACATTACTTGATTTAGCATCAGGATTCATAAAATTCTGTTCAGCAGTTTCGAAAACAAAAAATGCTTTTAGTAGTGATATAGGACATAGGTAGTATACAAAGTTACCAATGGGTTTAAAAAATCTTGCTTTTCAACATTTAATGAATGACATATTATGCAATTTAGTTGAGTAAAATATCTAGTATATTTAAACAATATAATTATATTTTCAGTAGATATACTAGAATATAAAAGATTACAAGAAATATTTAATCGATTACGAACACACAATTTAAAATAACCTTCAAAAAGTGAATTTTTACGTAAGGACATACATATTTAAGATATCTAGAACATACAATTTCTGAATTAGAAATTTTTTTTATCCTCAATCAATAAAGTGTTGTATATCATAAGAAAGGGTTTGGAAAATGCTGTAAAATGACACCTCTCCCAGATCTCACTCTGTAAATTTCAGGATTCTTTTTAAAAGGATCAATGGGTCAAACATCTCTCTAGGCCTAATAGAACTTGAGTAATTCAAGATTTAAAAGGTTAATCCATGGCAAAAAAATAACTATTTTTCAAACATTAATTTCACAAAAACCCTATAAGATAAAAATATCCTTTCATATATATCATTAGGGAGAATGATCTAAGAAAATTTCATTGAGATCTAAAATGGTCAGGTTGAAGTTTGAAATTTTTTTCTTAATTTTAAACACAAATAAATAGTAAATGAAAATTTAAGGTACCCATGCCTATACCTATAATATATTTGTTTTATTTAAGTAAATAAATTATCTATCAATGAAATCCTATTTTTTTTTCTTACACCGTTAATAAAATTAAAACACTTAAATTATACGCATGAATATTTTGTATTGATTTACTTTTTTAACATTTTTATATTAAATTAAAAAATCACAATCAAATTATTACATTTGTACTTTATAGTTTGTGTTATATATTCTATACGTAGTTATAATATTTAAATATTAACGTAAAAAGATATAAGTACTCTTTACATTTCACCAAATCATCATTTTTATTATTTTATATTTATAGTCTCCATGAAAGATCTTCGATATTCCTGTATAGTGTATACATAAACCAACAAGGAAAGAAAGTAAAATATATTAAACTGACTACTAATGAATAGTTAATAATAAAGTATAATAACATAAGACTATTAAGACTATATGGTAGATAACATTCAATATATATTCAATATCTTATTGGAAAATTAAATTTCAGTTAACAAAAGACACATAAAAGAAGTGAACCGATGACCCGTACTGCCTTACGGAAGAAAAGGCCTGATAAAGGAATGACGAACAAGAAGAGCCAAGGACTGAAAGAACTTGATAAACGAGTAGATCAACCAGACCCAGTGAACGAGAGAACAGAATTGGCCCCTATGAGCGAAAGTACCAAATCAAAAGAACAGCGGGTCCAATTCAAAGTCCAACTAAGTCTCAAGCGAGTCCAACTACGGACTCGCTTGCCATCTCTACAGTACACTAAAAGGGTATAATAATAAGAAGGGTAATCAACTAAATCTAGAGGAAGCCTATATCTATTATGAGCAAAAGACCATAGCTTAACTTATTTCCATGATCCTAATACTGATGTCATACTATTCTAATGTATATTTAATCATATTGTAAAAGAAATAGGATTTAAGGACTATTATTTTTGAGAAAAAGAAAAAATAAATAACTTGTGATTTAACATGTATGTTACTTACATAATTTTAAGAGAAATATAAATGTAAATCCAAAAGTTAAAACTGTAAGGTAGAAAGGAAAGGGTTCATTTTTGGATCTTATTTTGTAGGGATGGTGTGTGTCCAACACCTACGCTGATGTGTATATAGGATATGACAAATATCATAACATAATAAATATATCGAGTGCCACCAGGATATGAGATTAGGCTTTTCCGTTCTACCATGGCCTATATAAGTATGAAGACCGATGAGCTCGACAAGGGTGTCAGTCTGGATATATATACTCTATTCCAAATTAGATGACTTGCGTTCGTGCACGGTGGGTGTAGCTAACAAGTCGCGCAGTGGTATAGTCACGTTCAGGTGGACTGGCACATTATACTTACCACGACAGTCAGACCAGCATTTTCATAATATATCGTGTCCTCCTGCATATTCGTCGTGTCATCGTCACTATACGTCGGTATGTTTACACGAGTAATCAATGTTAATAATTTCAGTTATTTTCTTTGTAAAATATATTTTATTAAATACTAATTCTGTTGTCGAATTTATTATCTTATCTATGGTTATATCTATCATTATTTTGTTATGTCGTTCTGTGATTCTGTCTAATAGCAATTTGCTAGTTGGTTTACGCATGCTCCAGCCGGGCATAAGTTAGACAAATATAAAGGACCTATTATAGTACTAACTAATAAATAACTGTATGTAAATGATTTTTTTTGTATTTTTTAATTGGTAATGTGTCTGCCTTTGATATTTGGGTAGGTAGGTTAAAACCTCGGTTAGGAAAATAAATTTGTTCCAAAATTTACGCCACAATTGCATCGTTTGTCATCCCCCGGATAATGAACCCATAAATGAAAATATGAATATTATAAATTATTCAATAATATTGTTGTCTGGATAATCTTCGATTCTTCAAGCATAAATTAAAAAAATAAAATTAATAATATGTACCAAAATTTTATTTGTTATATAATTTGAAAGAAATTGGCCTAATGTATACCTATATATCTTTATACAATGATTCTATCGTTCCTATCGACAGTTATCACCCCCCTCTAAATGTCTGTTATAACCATACTTATATTCCCCCTACTCTTTCATATTCTGAAATTTCATATAACTGGTTTAAAGGTAATTATAATGCAATATTAACATTCCTCGGATCAATTAGTTGGACTGAATTTTTTAATTTTAGTAATGACATCTCCATTCTAACCGATGAATTTTACTCTCTTTTACATTTTATTATAGAATCTTATATACCTAAAAGAATAATTACCAAACCTAAATTTCCTCCATGATTTTCAAAAACCTTGTAAAATTAATAAAACAAAAAAAAATATATCATACTATCTTTAAGATGTCTAACTCTAATATCGATTATTTAAAATTTTCTTCCACCCGTTCAAAATGTAAGACCCTAAGTAAATTAGATCACACTCGTTAACTTAATAATATACAATATTCTCTGAAATCTCAACCTAACAATTTATGGTCTTATATTAAAAATCTTAAATCAACAACCGGATTACCAAACACTATGTCTTTTAAAGATAAAATAGCTGATAATGGCCAAGAAAATTGTCAATTTGTTCAGTAGTTATTTTTCTTCAATAAATAAATATAAAGATAAATATAAAGAACAAACTAACTCCATTAGTATCTTTACATCTCCTAATATAATTGAATCATTTAGTATGTTAAATGATCTTCATATTGAACTTCTTGATGTCTTCAATGAATTAGAAAACCTAAGTTGTAAAACGGCTATCGGACCAGACAGCCTTTCTCCTGTATTTTTATTTAATTGTAGATATATCCTTACTCCTCCCATTACTTATATCTTCAATGCCTCTCTAAAAAATGAATCATTTCCATCTCTATGGAAATTTACCTTTGTTCAACCTATTTTCAAAAAATGAAATAGATCCATAGTTTCAAATTATCGTCCAATATCTATAATTTCTATCCTCCCCTCTCTTAGAAAACATGATAGTACCCCAACAACACGGCTTCCGTAGTCATAAATCATCTATTACCAATCTAATAACATTTAAGCATCATATCTTAAACTCTTTTAAGGATCATTATCAAACAGATGTTATTTATACTGACTTCGAGAAAGCCTTCGATAGAGTTAACCACGAATTACTCATTCATAAACTTTCCAATATTGGTTTCGCTAATCCCTTTTTATCCTGGTTAAATTCTTTTTTATCTCAAAGAACTCAATTTGTTAAATTTAAAAACTTTATATCGTCTCCAATTCCTGTAACTTCTGGTGTTCCCCAAAGAGATTTTCTCCGCTTCTGTTTAACTTATTCATAAACTATGCCTTTTTTCTATAACTCATTCTAATATTCTTCTATTCGCCGATGATGCAAAAATCTTTAAAACCATTACATCTATTGAAGACTATCAGATGTTACAAAATGATTTAAACAGTTTCAATGAATGGTGCTCTCTAAATGATCTTTCTCTTAATACCGACAAATGCCAAGTTATCACATACACAAAAAAAACATAAACCATTGAATTTTAATTACTGTATATCTAACGTAAATCTATTTCGTTCCTCCCTAGTCAAAGATTTAGGTATACTGTTTGACTCAAAATTACTATTCATCACCCACATACTAACGATTCAAAATAAATCTCTATCCATATTTGGCATGATTAAACGTAATTGCTCAGAATTCAACGATCCTTTCACCTTCAAATGCCTATATACTTCTCTCATCCGTTCCTTACTAGAATATGCACCAATAATTTTGGATAATAATAGCATTGTACATAACAACCAACTTGATACAATCCAGAATAAAGTCCTTCGATTTATATGCTACAAATGTAATATAGTTAGAATTCCCCATACTGGTTACAAAAATATTCTAGGAATCTTGAAAATGGAAACTTTAAAAACACGTAGGATTATTGCCTACAACTCTTTTCTCTTCAAACTATTAAATAATGAAATTGATGACCCATTTCTATTAAGCCTGTTAAACGTTAAACCATAACACACGCAATAATCATTTATTTTATATTCCTCAGTTCTCACAAATTTTCATGAAAAATCACCCAGTCAATATTTTAATGTCTCATGGTAATAATCTTAATGATCATAACCTATTTAAATAAATTATTATCTGTCTTTCTTTATATTAAATTTGTTGTTCATTGTTAATATTATTTTATATATTTATATGTATTTATCTTTATATTATTATTAAACTACTTTCTTTTAATATTTTTAATTTTATTTAATATTATTAATATTATTTTATCTCACTTTGATTCTATTTGTTTTTATATATTGTATTTTTTTTCCCCACCATTGTTATTGTTAACGCTGTATTTTAAATTGGACAATTGTTCGTAAAATAAATAAAATAAAAAAATTAAAAAAATATTACATATATTATATACAAGAAAATATTATTAGATATTACCTATCTACAATACAGTGTGATCATCGTTTATGGTAGGTATCATTAAATATTTCACCGGCTAGGGTTAATTAATAGTTTCAAATGTTCAATAATTATACTAATACTAATAATAGTAATAATAATTACAATATACTATATGATAATATAAATATAGTTTGATTATTCATTTTTATTAATTAATTTACCTCTTACCTTTAATTTTAAATTTAATAAAATATATTACAATTAAATTATTACATTTTTACTCAATAGTCTATATTATTTTTTTTACATTTCACCAAATTATCAATATTGTACATTTTTTTGTTTTATATTTATGGTCATTATAGGAATAAACGCCATAGAATATTTTTAAATGTGTTGATCTTTAACATTATACATCATTATCAAAAAGAATTTAATTAATTTAGAGAACAGAAGATTGAATATTTTGTTTTTAATTTTACATGGTAGGTATTACATATTTACCTATTATTAATTATGTATTATATATACTTTGATATTCTTACTTTTTGGAATTATTTCTTAGTGGCACAACCAGCACTAGTAGTCAATTTATATATCTCTAGTTCAATATTTCAATATAATAATAATATTTAATATTGTTTAAACATACCAGTGGCGGGTAGTAGAGATTTAATATAATATTTGAATATTACACACTTTATTTTTGTATTTGGGAATAACTCCAAAAGTATTAATTTAAAAGCAATAACAAAAGAAATAATCTCAGTTTTTATATATAATATATTAAAAAAACAACAAATTTCAAGAAAATAATAAATTATAGGGTGGTTTTTTTAACACAAGATAATAATAGTAATACAAATCTTATTAAAATAAACTTAAACATTTGCGACTGTTATATTATAAACTAAATATATATAATACAATAACTACAATATTACAAAAATTAAAATTCAAAATACAAAAAAATCAGAATCTGAATCAGATAACTTATCTCTTGTTATTGTCAAAACACAAGGTTTCAAATTGTCTATTATATCAACACCCCATATTTTATTTTTTTCCTCAATAACATGCTTGATTAAATTGACCCAATTCTCTGGTATGACACGAGCAATAGCTTGGTGTAAAAATTGTTGAACATCGGCTAATTTGAATTTTTTGTACGTATCCTTTAACCATGAACCATACCAACTCAATTGGATTAAATTCACAGTGATAAGGTAGCAATCTTAAAACTGTATGACCAGCGTCTTAGCCATCTTGTCTATGTATTCCATATACTTTTCTTTAACCTGTTTCACTCTTGTGAGAAATTAACCTTTCACCATTGGTCTATCAATTTTTTCATTTTTTGATAGAAGTCATGTCAAAGTATCATTTTTTTCCAACTGCTGATTGAAATTTTTTCTTCCCAAACAGAATGATAAGGAGCGTTGTCCATAACGATGACAGAATTACATTCAAGGAGAGGTAAAATAGTTGCAAACCACTCTTTGAAGGTGTCGCCGTTTATTTCATCATGGTAATCACTAGAATTTTTCTTAAATTCTAAACACAGTAACCCATTTTCTCAAAAACCATTCTCTGATCCTATGTGTAAAATAATCAGCTGTTTACCTTTACTGGTTGGATTAACTGCACCGCTCATCAGTCCTTTAATGAACGCATTGTAACTGGATTTCACAGACTTGTCCTACCACAATACATTGTTATAATTGCCTGTGTTAACGCACGTTTCATCCAAGTAGTAAACTGGCCTGTTTTGTTCACTATTTCCACACGTCATATAAATAATTTCGTCGCCAATTTATTAAATCTTATCTCTCTGTCAGGATACTATTTCTTCTCCTTTTGGCATAAAAAAAATCCATTTTTTTATAAATCTTGTGCATATTTGACATTGATACATTGAAAAGATCATCATTTACTCCTTGACATATTTTTTCAAGTGTTGGGATTTCACGGCGAAGCCAAAACGAATGTACTTTTTGTCTTATACCTTGTTTATGCAACTCGTTAAGTTTGTCAAACAATGCCCATTTCGCAAGCTCCTTATTGGGGAATGTCATAGTTCTAGAGTACTTGTATTCGAATATCATTTTGGCAACTGTTCTATCCCAATGCCCGACGTCTGGGAGAAATTCTTCAGTATAACATTGTACAGCATATTTGGTTAATTTTGAATATGCTCCTTATAGATATTAATTAAAATTTATTTTTATCGACTGCCCACATACTATTATAATTATCTAATTATAATAGATATAATTCGAATGTGCTGGGGTAAAAGGAAATCACTAATTTTTAGAAAACGTTAAGGATTATGATGTACCTACCTATCTTTATGATTATTATGAATTGGTTAAAAATCCATTTACACGTATTGGTTCTGTGTTTGGAGGGTAAACATACAAAAACTTTCATATAATTATGTATATTTTATATGGTAAGTATAGTACAGTGTTCTTCCAATACAAAAATTGTCCGTGTGAGTACAAAATAGCATATTGATTTACAGCTTAAACATGTATGTGTAAATGGATATTAAAGGTTTTATAATATGAAAATTAACATATTCACTTTTAACCATCCGCCGTTCAATTGTAAATAAAAAATATTTCTTACTTTTCCATGCTTGTTTCTTTTTGATGGTGAAACGACAATTATAGCATCGTTATTCTCCATTTTTATAAGATAAAATAAAATTAATAAACAAATAAAATGAGGAAAATGAAAATTTAAACTGAAAATTATACAAAAATAGTCACGAGGGTCATGTTAGGTTATCTACTATGTATAAGACCTTGACATGTGTACATTATTTAGCAAAGAGTTTACGAGCAAAATTAGTCATGAGGGTCAGCAGTAAATAACAGAAAGTGGCAATGTTGAACCATAACCTTGCAAACCGAAGACCACGTCAATATTTTTGTATGTGTATCAGCTGCCACGACAACAAAGTGCGTAGCGTGTCCGACACCCCAATGGCAGACAATTTATTGCGGTCCAAAACAAACGTAATTGGGGAGATCGCACACAAATCATCTAAGTTGGGACCGAGTATAGACTATGTTACAGTAGTGCTAATTAAAATTCTTGACCCTGACCTGGTTCATTGGATTCATCCATCTTATTTTGTAAAACTGAAATATTAATCTTACAAGCATAATATTCCACATGTTTAAATACTTAATTATTGCATATATTATATTTGTAGTTATATTAATTATGTTACTATAATAATATTATTTTTGTCTATAAAAAGATTGGAGTTATAATTAATTTGAATGCCCTTATTATCTGTTCCTGAAATCCTATACAAACAGTTCACGACAAATGGGTAGGTACATCCACATAAAAAATATGTTTTCAACATCACTACAAAAAGGTAATATTAGGTGCCTACTTTATTGAAACCAGAGAATTATTAAAACAAAAATATGTTAATACTACAGTAGTGTGTTTCTATTAATTAAATTAATTTTCAAATCAGGGGGGATATATATAAATATGCCAGAGTTATAGGTGTACAATTTTTTGTTTTGATTGAAAATCCATAAAAAAAAGAAAAATATAGGCATGGGGGAGATATGACACTATCATGCCCTTCTAGCACACTCCTGGTTGATGATAATCATTTTATGTGCGCCTTGCGGCTTTGTATTAAGACTGCGCCAATAGCTTTATTATTTTCCTATACAATAATATAACTTGGTGTATAGTACCGAAACAGTTTTCTGATAAATTTTTACAATTTTGTCAGTTTTCAGATCGTTCGTTCCACATCGGCTACTGATTTTGCTGCATAGTCGGAGAAAAATCAAGTCAAGAGAATTTATTTTATTAAACCTATAAAATAAATAGGCGATACGTAACTGAAAAATTACTATTAAAAAGTATTTAAATAACAAATAAATTCCTCTTCAAAAATATAATAAATTTACCATTGCATTACTTCAAAAGTAATTCTATTATAGCAATTTGTGATTTGTGCTATGTTACTCTCCAACACTGTATAAGTGTTATATAAACATTATAGTGAACTGTACCTATGGCGAAAAAAATTAAATAAAGTACAAGTCAATGTATATGATTAAATTCATTGTTAATCACCAAGAAATATTCCTTAATCAAACATTTAATTTTCAATTGTTTTATATTATTACATTTATATTCAATATTTTTTATAGTAAATAAAAATACAATTATTTTTTACACTCAATATTGAGTTTAATAGTAAAAATTGTTAAAAATATTGACACATCTCGCAATAAAAATATAAATGGAAAGAAAAAATATTACATAAGACATTTACATTAAAAGTCAATATATATATAAATATTATATTGTTTAAAGGGTTATAATTCAAAAGCATGAACACAGCAAAATAGAATAAAATATTAAAATTTTTCAACTTATTTAAAATTAAGTATGAATATAAAAGTGTAGTACAAAATTGCTTACATATTAATACATTTAATAAAGAACATATGTATACAAAGTTCAGTATTGATCATGTTGAGAATCTAAAAATGTTTAATGTATAGAATATTTTAAATTTCATAAAGATAAACTTATAAAAAATATAATATACTACACATTCTAACAAGTAGGTTAACAGTTGTAAATACAACTAAATATCTGTATTACTGTCCTAAAGAAAAGAGCAGTATCCTTAAAACATCAAATTTTTGGGAAATTGAGTTTTAAGATTTTTTTGTTTCTTGCCTTTAAATCATTATGTTTTATCACTTTTTTTGCCATTATTATTATAAACATCCAAGGTATTTTCAATAGTTTGTTTATTAATAAAATATGCAGTATATTTATTAGATCGGTAACATACTGCATTTTTCCTTAGTATTGACATGACATTTGGTTGGTTGATACTACATTTCAAAATCACTTTTAAGGGCATTTCTAGTAGTTCTTATTACGTTTTACCTTAGTTAAAAAAGTTGCGGAATTAACCATATAACAGGAATATCAGATAATCTCATTTCTTAAAGTCTTTACTGCCTTTCCCCTAAGAATAGCAGTGTACTACACTTATACTTTATATCATAAATTAGTTCTGTCATAAAATATTAATAATAATGACGTATTGTCAAAAAATTTGTTTATTATATTAAAAAATAGATGAAAAAAAATGTTGGTGCTCTATAAAAATTATTATTTTTCTTAGTATGTTATTAACTAATCTCGTTTTCAGGTAACAGTCAATGAAGCTCGTTTTGGTGTGGCTTGCTGTGATGATTGACTGTTTCCAAATGATTCATCTGAATGTTGCTTGGGGTTTCGCACTGGAAGAGATGGTAATGTACCCAGTTCAATGTCTGCAACTCCACTATCACGGTTTTCAGAATTACTATTAACTGACCTATGGGTGGAAACATCAATAGTATAAATTCCATTTTACTATGTTAATCAAAATGGAAAACCTACCGATTGTTATGACCGTGTCGCTCAAGTTCTGATTCTATACGCAAATTCTCCATCTCATCCATCTCAGATATTGATTCACGTATGTCTTCCACAAATTTACAACGATCATGATCGTTTCGTGCATTGAATGTTATCAATAGACGACCATCTATACGCTGTGTAAGCTTGATACCAAATTGATAATCTGAAATAAAATTACATTAATTATAGACAATATACTTTTCAGCTCTTCTTAATTAAAAATATACATACGTGGCATTTGAAACAGGGATACAGTTAGACCATTTAATGGATAACTTTGGCGAAATGTATAAGTGACTGAATTTTTCTTTTTTGAAAATATTTTGGTAATGACTAGAAGATCGTTAAAAAGAAATACTTCACGTTGGTGTACACCAGGTTTTTCTTTTTTATAAATATCAGTTACTTCATATAGTCTGCAATAGCATACTAATCTACGATGCGGCAAGGCTAAATTCTGAAAAATACCAAATTCAATTTTATAATTTAATTCAATATACTAAGGTATAATTTACATTCTATATATAATCTACATTCAAATATAGAGCAATGTCCTTTTTATAAATTATTATAATGAAAAGTTAGGGAAGCACTTTACACATAAGGATATGGATATGGATGGAGAAAGTTGGTCAAATTTCCCTTTGGTCCATGGACTGGATAATGTATTATTATTTTAGATTTCAAGGCAATGATAAACCATTACATTTGATAAATACTCATTATTTGATAAATTCTCAGTGGTATATTATTTTTTCAGGAGGGAAATTAAAAAAATTATATTTTTAAAAAACAAACTATAGAATTAATTTTCTACCATAAAAGCTCTTTTTTAAATATAATATACTAGCTGTCATACCCAGCTTAACCTGAGATTTTAATTTCTATTTCCTTTAATTAAAAATTACTATTATATTTTATTATTATTTTTAGCGTTCAATAAAAATTGAAACTTACTTGCCCCCTTCCATCTTGAATAAAAATAGATAGTTACACCGTTTAAGTATGTATTAGTGTTGAACATTCCTATGACCAATCTATTTATAGCAAAAAATCTATTATATATATATATATATATATATATTTCTTTTTGGAATGTGGTGGGGGTCTCCATCAAAAAATTTAAATTTAGGGATCACGGTACAAAATAAGTAAGACCACAGAATATTAGAGCTTATGTGAGAAGTCAATGATGCAAGGTGTTTGTCGCAGATCCTGTCATAGAATCTATGTAACACGGGAGGAGACCTAATAATGTAATTTAAAAATTGTTGTTGATATCTCTTGTTATGCCTTTTTGTCTATTACTAATTTTAGTATGGAGGTTAAAGTTATTTTCTTAAGGACATCACAGACAGAGTCAGAAGATTAGTAAAGATATTCCAAATACAATCTCAGAACAAAATATAATTATTGGTACACCCAAATCAAAAAATAATTTTTTTCATTACAAAAAAACGTTAAAAATAATTATGTCTGTTTATTTTGTACTGTTGGTTATAAATACAAGTATTATAATTACTACTGTTTTAAATATGTATGTTATAAAGTCATTAAAAATAATGTGTAATAAAACAAGATTAAAATAAAAATTGCATTATGTATAATAAATATTATCATTATAATATGTTTTATGATATTATACCAGACATATGGAATAAGAGTTTTATATAAAATACATTTTTTCAATATTATTTTGAAATTGTACACTCAAGGTTAATGACTAGAGAGCATCATTTTTAATGTGATAAAGGTATTTGAGACTTGTGTGATGTATAATAAGTCAGGAATAAATTGATTTTAGATTGTAAAAAATGGAGTAACAAAGAGACAATTCAGAAATTAATTAATATTGTTTGTGCCATACAAGGTAAGTCAAATTAACTAATTATGATTTAAATGTGATTTTTTTTTTTTTTTAATATATAAGTATTTATATTTTTAAACATTATTCATTCATATAAAATACAAAAATTAAAATTTTATAAAGTAGAAATGTTTATATTGTCTCCTGAAAAGTTGTAATTTTTGACTTGACCACCTTACAAAAACCGTCCATATACATATTTACTGCCCTTTCATGCATACATAAAATTAATTTTACAAATTAAATAAACTTGCTGCCTAAGAACATTCCCCCCTAGTCCCTTCTAAATTCATTGATCCTACTTTATCAACTTTGAAATGTTCTCCAATTTTATTGAGTCGACATACCATTTTTTCCAAATATGCGTACAAAACATTTGCTTTAGCAAGATCTAGTCAATCTGATCCCTTTCTCCCATTTATTGCACATGTGCAGGGTCTGTTCCAGAATAAAGTTGAATGATTTCTTCCCTCTAAACGCATGCTGCCGCTAAAGCACCCCAAGCGGCAGGAATTGTAGAAGGGGGTTTGCCGAAGCGAACACAACCCGCACCAGTCTAACCTAACCTAATCTGCAGTTCAGTGCACGTGACTGTTAGTTTGGACCTCTATTGAAGTGACACATCGGATTTTAAAGATATATCAATCAGTAGAGCAACGTTACACAATAAAATTTTGTGTTTTATTCAAGAAAACGGGCGCTTAGACTTTTGTTATGTATAGAGGTGAGCTTTAAGCTAGTATGAGAATCTCCGGCCCATGAGGGAAAGAGAAATTTGTCTGTCGCTGCGCATCAGGTCGACCACACCTAATACTAATACTGAGCCATAACCAATCGTGAAATGTTGGTGTAGAACACTGAGCGCCTACGTCGACAGTCGTGTGCACAGAATGATAATAATATATTTACATTTTTGTACGCCGTGCCATTTAATTTACAATGTATGTGCGTGATGTATACACACCGTCAAGTAGCAATGGTGGAAGAAAATATTCATTAAAATTCGTATATCCTCCCCCCCTTTAAAAATGTATGTGTTGACATCAACTTAATGAAATAGGATTTGTTAATATTGTAAGTAAAACAGATTATAGTATAGATTTAAAATAAACTTTAAACTTACTGGCTTTTTACCCACAATTGTTGATTGAACCTTCATAACTTGGGTAACATGATCTGAACCAGGCTTGAATTCAATCGATTTAATTCGCTCATAAATTCCAACTAACATATCTCGATCAATATCGCCACAGTCATCAATTCCTAACAAACCAAAAATTATAAAAATGTGAAATATTGTTAACAATCTATAAAAATAATTAGGTACCTCTGAGATTTTTTATAAAGTCATTCATTTTCATTCGACGTTCCGGTTTTATGTTAGGTGTATGTAGGTCTGTGTTAAGCATAATTATAGCAAATGCTAGTATAAAAACAGTGTCCAAGTTTCTCAATCTTGCTACTACATCTCTGTTACAATGGCAATACCTATGGCTAAACACTTCTATAATTCTCTCAATTTTTTGTGCTTCGCCAGGCATTCGGAAATATGTTTGAAATTTCCGCAGTGCTACATCCACTTGTATTCCAGAAAGGTCTATTTCTTGGGCAAAATATCTAAAAAAAAAAATAAATATACAATAAAATATTAACTTTGGTACAAGGAAAAATTTAGATATATTTTAATAATATTAACCTATTAAATTATACATACATTATGTACAAAATGATATATATTTCGATATGTAATTTAGTCATTTTAAAATTTAATGATTTTTAATATATTCTACTTCCCTAATATTTTAGGTAAGTATGTACTTTAGAATTATTAAAATTTAAATGTTTATAATTATTAAAAATGAAATATTTATTCAGCACATTTTTAAAACCTTGGTTTCTTTCAATTTGTAGGGTTTATTCCTAAACAAAAGATAGGGAGAAATTTTAATAATTAGATGGTTTTTAAGACTTGAGATTGGGAAGCAGTATTTTAAATACAATGCATTGTGACGTGATGGTAGAATTATTAAAGGACCATACAACTGAAAATTTTTTTTTTCTTTTATTGTATAAAATGCTACTAAATTAAACAAAAATATTGATATCTCGAAAAAATTTCTATGACAATTATATAACCATGTACACGCATTTCAAATATACACATGATGTCATAATTTTGCATATTCCCTATGCCATAATCATGTAAACATTACGATTCGCCACATTTAAATGCTTATAGTACTTGTTATATTAAATTTTTTGATTTAAACTATATAAATATTTTTAAAGTTCATAAATTTATCTTTAATGCAGTATCAATATACAAAAAATATATTTTTATGATTATGTTTAAAATAAAAGATGAATTTTAATTTTTAGATTTTTTACATAATACAAATAAATATGAAATAATATCTCTATAATATTATTATCTAGATTTATTAATACCTACATTTGTTTGTGTTTCGACTTATTACATATAAATATAATAATACCATAAAAGTTATCACTTTATTAGTTTATAAGAACTATTATTAAATATTAAGATAATATCTACTTAAAAATAAATTTAATTTACTGTTTAGCATTTAGGTTATAGGTAGTAGAGAATTTATATACCGCACATGTGCGTTTTATAACTTAGACAGCATTTTCTTTTGGTATTTGTTTAAAAAAAAAAAAACAATTTTGAAATGTTATGCTCAGTTTAATTTATGAATGTTCTAATTCTCATGAAAATACAAGAAAAATACATTTTTTACATTTCCCAAAGAGTGAAGTCACCTAAACAATTTCAGAAATGAGCCAATATTATACTAATTATTATACTTATAAGTATTATAAATTTTAACATTGGAAAATTAATAGTTAAAAAAAATTACTACGGGAAATACTAAAATATTTGATATTATATGTACCTACTATATTCTACAAAACATTATAGGTACCAAACCTGATTTTAGAAAATATAAATATATTATCATTATATAAATATCATACCTATAACAACATAATAACAAAAATTTGATAAGAAACACAAACAAATATATTAATATAATATGTAGATGATAATATTATAGAGGTATTATTCCATATAGGTATATTTGTACATTAAAAATAAATCTAAAAATTAAAATTTATCTTTTATTTTAAACATAATCATATAAATATATATTTTGTATATAAATTAAATTACTAAATAAAAGGAACTAAATTAAAGATAAATTTATGAGATTTAAAAATGTTTATATAGTTTAAATCAAAAAAAACTTTAATATTACAGGTACTATAAGCACTTAAACGTGGTGCGTCGTAATATTTAAGTGCTATGATATTATATGAAATATGTGACAGTGGCAAAATTATGACGTCACATAAATATTTCAAATGTTTGTTAACGGCTAAATAATTGTTGTAGGAATTTTTTAATTGTATCTTTATTTTAGCCTTACTCAATACTATAATAACTAAAATTGTATTTTTGAGTTGTATGGTCTTTTAAAATAGTTTGAGTATTAGTGGATATCATAAAAATGGTCGATGGAATGCAACACAGCTCATTTCTATTGGCTGCGACTATAGTTAAAGAATATGCCAACAAATTTAATAATAACATATTTTAAAGACCGTTTTTGGATGTAAACATATATTGTAAATTAATAATTTATTCATGAGTTTCATCTAATACTTACTCTAAGGCAGCAGCATTAAATGGATTTTGTAAGTCGCCTAAATATTCACCAATCATTTGTTTGCTTAAACCTTTTCTAGATATTAAGAATCTTGCCACTGCATGAGGAGAGTTATCTAAGAATCCTCTACAAACAAGGTAAATAATACCTTTTGAAGGCTTCTTATTGAAAAGGTTGAGACCAATACGATATTGACGTTTTCTAATCACATCAGATATCTGAAAATAAATCAAATTTTATCGCATGAAAATATATATATATATACACAACTATAGAAATAATTAAATATAAACAAATATGTGTAGGTACTTGTGATTTTGTATTCCAAGACACTGTAGAAGAATTTGTTTGATTTTGTGACTGACTACAAAGGCTTCCATCACTGCCTGAAGATTGAACACTTGATAAACTACTACTATCTGATAGTTTATTCAGTGTATTGGCCCCAATGTTTTGATGTTGTTCTCGTAAAGAACGGAAGGAAATTGATGATGTTCGTTTTGGGACCTCGGGAGGAACTTTATTTTTAGAAATAGTTGACGAGTATCCTGAAGAATTCCCTAAAAACATACACGATGAAGGACTGCTACCATACTGATTACAATCAGAACCAGAATGACCTTTCCTGTATGTATCTGAACAATTGTTATGACTGTTTCCACATAAAAAGTTTGGTAACATTTGATGTGTCACGTGACTAGTAATATCTTCCTGGAAAAAAAATTGTTCAGATGCTATCTCAGGGTCCATTGCACCAGCGTTTACTTTCATATCATTATAACTGTAATTATTATGCGTGTAGTAATGTGAACACGAAGATTCCAAGCTATAATAATAATTTAAATCACACCGTCCCGAACGAGAATGTGGAAGAGAGTTGCACTTAGTAGGTGAGTAACCTGATCGACGTTCTCTTAATGACCCTGATCTTATACTCAGTTGACTATCATGAGATCGTATACTTTGGGTATCTTCTAATCGTTTGCTAAGTCTTTTCTCTGCTTTGGCCATTGCAGTAATGTGTGCAAATTTTTTTACCAACATATAATGCCGGAATGCCCGCTGAATGACTAATGAAGCTTGCCTAGCTTTTTCTCCACCATATTTTCTTTCTAATATTTCAATCTGTTTTTCAATCAAATCTTGTGACAGCTCATACCTATAAAAAAAAAAAACCACATAAAAATGGATTTATTCATAATATTGTATACTCTACTTTTTAAATATAAGAAAACTTACGAAGCTGATGTATGAAATGGTTCTGGTTGAACTATGTTATGTTTATGTTTGGTGATTGTACCAGTCCAATGACTATATTGTTCATAATGATTAAAAAAAAAAGTATATATTTTATATTAGTTTATTAGTTCTTATAATTATTTAAATATTTTTATTAATAAAATTGTTTATTCAAGTTTTATAATGATACATTTAAACTAACATTATGAATTTAATTAAATTTATATTTTTAAATTATAAGATAAATAAAATAATTAACTTTAAAATGATAAATATTGGTAAATATCTATGTATAGGCTCATGATAATTAGATACAGTATAAATCACACTGTAAATTTATGCAATTTAAATTATATATTTTATATTATAACATTCAGTAATACCTACATATTTGTATATCTTTAGATTTTTTATGTTAAATAATTTCAAGCATACAAAATATGAATTTTTTTTTAATGGCAACTTCTATTATAATTAAAGGTAAATTGTTTTGCATATTATTTTATACAATCAGGTAAATGGTTGAATTAACTTCATAAAAAAATTAGAGAGTTCTAGTAGATAATAAATGAAAAAACTCGATTCCATAAAAATATATACCTACTTTTATTTTGATAACAATGTTATCATCTTCTAGTAGATACCTAATTTGAATGATTAATAGACATTATATATATATTTATTACATCTAATTAGTTAGATTAAGTTAGAACTTACAAAAAACAATATTTTAATGTATTCCAATTATTTTTAAATTCATATATACATGGTAAAATTTTTATATCAATCTTTTATTTGATTTTAATTATTTTCATGTTATTTAAAAAAATGGGTAAGTATAGGAACATAAATGACCTACTTTGACTCTGTTGATTGCTTTAATAAAAATAGCATTTTCAAATAACCAAGTTCAATTTAAAATGATTGATCAAAGTTAATAAAATAAAAATACGTATGTATTATTAATATTTAGCTAACACCAATTTAAAAAAAATAATAATAGGATTCATATTCTATAATGGCACAGAGTTATTCACTATTTCAAATAAAAATCATGAACACACAAAGTTTCAGTAATCCAGTATTATATTTCATGAGGTTGTGGGGAGGAGGAGAAAGAATCAGATAATTTAATAAATGGTAATTTTTTAAAATTTCAATAAGTTACATTTTACAATGGTTTAAAATTAATTTCAGAAGTAAAGTTTGAACCCCACCCCACCCCCTTTGCATACGTCACTGGGATATTTGAAGTATACAATCAAATACATATTAAATAAAAATAATAGAGCACTCAGAATTCAAAATTAATGAAATTAGATTCCCAGAATAAAAATACTTATGTAGGTAGTAGGTACCTACCTACTAGGTGTGTAGGTATTTTAATATTTTAAAAAATTAAAAAGGTACATACATTTTTTAGTGTAGATAAAATACATTTTTAATAAAATGTATTTCACTTATTTTTAATAATTAATCCAATTCTCTAGTACTAGGTATGAAGTTATTAAATGATAACTATTAAAGCTACCATTTTAGCTGACAACACATAAACAATAACAAAATTAATGATATTATTACTATATTATTTTTAATTTAAAACAAGTAGGTAGGTATCTATTCAAATAGAAATTTAAGTATCTATGCATAATATTATCAAGAAATAAGTTAAAAATCTTTATAAGATAATCTCATTATCAGGTTATCAAAATAAAGAATGAGTCATAATATGAAATTTATAATTTATTTCAATAAAGGAGACCTTGATTCCCACAAATCAAATGATATTAAATAGTAAACAAGCTTTCTATACAAGCCTTATGTGTGGGTATAAAATGTACATATCAAAACATTAATTTAAAAATATATTTTCAATAATAATTTACCGTTTACACTTCAAACACGATAGTGTGCAGAACATGATTGTATATTATAGGTACCTACTTAATTATAGGATATAAATGATTGCGATTTATTTCTATTTTAATTTTTAAAAAGAAAAAGACTACAAAATTATTTAAAATCTTTGTAAATACTTAGTAGTTATAGATTTTCATTCTAATGTGGATACCTATTAGCTAAAATATCAATTAAAATTGGTTGTATCTATTGAAATAATTATTGAAAAAAAGTGATGTATATATATATATATATATATATTGCCAGGCATATTACTTTGATAATTTAATTATTTCTATGATTATTTTCTTCTTTATAGTTCAATATGTAGGAATTATAATTAGTTAATATAGGTAATCAATTTATTAATGTGGCGAAAACAATAAAAAAAATAACTACACCAACAATAATTATATAATAAGAAAATAGTTCTGAATATTTACTTAAACAATTAGAATTGGCATTCTTACAAGATAAATACACGTACTACCTACCCGACTCGCTACTACCGAGATTTGTTAATAAAGTTTTCCGGTGCCTACCTATGTGGAGAATTTCAAATTGCGATATTTCAATTATTATGAATACAATCATACGATATGATAAGCGGGTTCATTCGGATGGACAGAAAATTATGAAAATTACAAAATCCTAACACGGCGGTAGTCATCATCGGAGTGACAAAAGAGCAAACGAGTGTAGTGTGTGTTACAAGGTAACACATTACTGCCGTATTGTTACAGGCTGTTTAGCGCTCATTTACCTGCCGGAGTCCTTGGCCATCATGCGCTGATCGTATAGTTCCATGTCGAACTTAAGACGGCCGACTTCGCCGAGCAACATGTCCCTCTCGTTCAACACCAGGTTCAGCTGCGTCCTCAGGTCGTAAATCTCTTGGCACTGTTGGTTGACGATTTTCATGGTGTCCTCCAGCGAAACGCCAACGCTGTACGCCGCGTGGTCCCCGTGGACTTGACGGCAGCCCAGTCCATTGGCAGGCTTTTGCGGCAGTCGCTTGTCGTCGTCGCACATGTCCCGCCGACGGCCGTGTCACATAGTAGATAATAACGATGTCGGCGACTGCCCACTGGTCTCGTAGGGACGTGCGGGACGGATGTCGCCGCGAACGCGTGGGACGGAGACGTGGTCGCCGAGCGAAATGTCCGCCAAACCAAACTTTCAACCCTTCCGCGTACGACCAGCGACGAACGTCGACGCGTGATAACAGCTGCGGGACGGTGGTGTTATTGTATATCGTTATCTGTACGATGTAATTGTGGTTCGCGGTCGTCGCCCTTTGGGCAAACGCACCAAGGCGGGACGACGGGAATCGACCGACAATGAACGTTATTATGATCTAATAAACGAGCGTAGATAGACGCGTTTTATTTTTTTATTTTTTCTCCACAATAACAATAAATTGATGGACGGTTCCTGCCTATTACCACGTCCTATATACGGCCGTCCTCGGACAGTTATCTCGCGTAGTGCCCACTCTGGGAGGTATCTGCTGAACTGGTCAAACGCGCGGTATACGGTAACCTTAATATTATCACGTAACTATTAATTAATAACAATATTGAAGGGTCCACTGCAACAACCCGACAGCTCCTTTCTTTTTGGCGAAACCGTTTTAATCACTAATATTATAAAGAAAAAAAATTATGTGGGTGCGACCAGCTCCTAAAATTATGTGTAGGAAAAGTTCAATGTGTAGCACGAAATTAACCAGTGTGTTAATCAAATTATGCAATTCTGCATTTCTACATATTGTAATTTTTATGATAAAAATAAAAAAGGTCATTCAAAGAAAAATTGAATGCATATGTGTAGTACAAAAATCAGAATGTTTTAGGGCCCGGGTGCAACAACCTTAATACTCGGATATTAAATTTAATATCCGAGTTACGAGTAAAAATGAATGTTTTTGAATTCACTGCAACAACTAGATAACTCCGGTGTAGTCTGCCGTTTGTTGCACATAATTCTTCGGTCAAAAAAAAGTGCCACCTTATGTTTTGATGGATTATTTTGTTCCTTAGATATAATAAAATAATGCCTATTCTAAAATAATTACCTCAGTTTTGTTCATATTTGGTTCTTACCAAATGTTTGAATTTGTATAGGTAGGTACTTTTAAATAATATAAGATATTATGGGCGACAACCAGACAACTCCAGTGGGTCATTGACTTTAGAATTATTTTTAGGTACCTATTTAAAGGTTATTATTTTATTCCATACCTATGATAAAATAACTATATCGGTAAATAAAACGTATAAATAACATTATTCTAAAATATTTTATTTGTTTTAAAAATAGTTTTTACTACCTATCTCTTGAAAAATTCATGAAAATTGAGTTGTCAGGTTGTTGCAGTGGATCCTTCAATTTAAATTAGTTATTGGGAGCAAGGAATAAATTGTGAAATGTAACCAAAATAAACTAAGATATTATGTTATAGTAATAACTAATATTAAATAGATACCTATAATAGGTATATATTATTAAAAATAATGACAATTTATTAAGTGTGTGTTCTGGCAGTAGGTATTTGATATTTGACATAATACATATACATATATATATATATCAAATATTTTAAGATAAATGAAAATCTAACAAATTAAAAATATTTAAATAAAGATGTAGGTACCTATCTATACATTCCACTAATTTATAAATAGGTAGGTAGGTACCTAGGCGTTATAATCATAATTACAAAACAAATAAAAATACATTTTATGTGATTTTAGAGTTATAGGTACCTGCCTAGGTACCTATAATATCGTCGAAGTTTAAGCTTTTAAAAGTATTTAACTCATATTATCGAAAGTATAAAAAATGAATTTATAAATACGTAATTACTAATTAATATATCATAAAAACATTTATAAAGTCAGGGATGATGCCTTTGATGTCCTGTATTCATATTATTAATTATAATTGGCAATTTAACTTAAAAATAATTTTTTAGTTTCATTTATTTATCGTGGTACGACCACGTTTTTAATATGTGATTTAATACATTTATATAGCACCTACCTATAAATTGTACCTAGTAATAATCACTGCACAAATATTTTATTATGGGAATAATTAGGTACCTACAGTAGTTTAACATTAAACTTACCATCAAATGCATCTTCTTGCATCATATAGATATCGGGGTGCTTCATTAAATAATATATTATTTTGAATTACATTCAATATTGTAAAAATAGATCAATATCGTCGTTAGCCAAATTATTAATAAATATATTTTAACCCTTTTGACAATAATTAATTAACATATGGAATTATACAATTTGTAAAAATATTAATCACAAGTTTACGATTGATAAATAGCAGTCGAATCGAAAAATCGAATACTACGATCGAAAACTGTTTGAGAATACAAATTTTTGAATTGATCGAAAATAAATATGCTTTCAATTATATTTCGATCGAAAACGCTTTTCGATTGCTTTGAGAACAGGCTCCCTGCAGGATACTGCTTCCGGAGAAATCGTAACGAACATTGTTATAAACGTTTTGATTTTTGTTGGAAACTTCGATCGATCGTGTTATTATTATTTATCGGGCAAAATTACAGATATCTTAGAATCAGTACGGTGTGAAGTAAACGCGGAATGATTTATTCTGTGCGGAAATCCGAGATATACCTTATACCTAGAAAAGCAGGCACCTACCTACCAATATAAATGATCAACTGAATGATCGATTTATAACTTTTTTGGATACCTAGTCTAAAATCGAATTTTTGATTACTATCATAAGTCGAGGGAAAGTGGACCTAGCGTCTCGCGCGGTTTCGTCTGCCCTCCCTGTTGATTAAATCCTCTGTCACATATAGGTTAGGTACCCATTAGGGGGTCAGGGAAAGGACATAGCCCCCCTCTGGAGAATACCAAAAAAGTGACTTTTAGTATTTACCTATGTTATATATCAGAGTGTATATACCTAACACACTTTGACATCAGTCCGAGTTATATCCTATATGGGCACACAATGCCCCAATCTTCTTCCACAGCCAGTTTCGCCCAAAAGGTCGAATGTAAATAGATCTAATGAATTTGTTATTTTTCAGCTCATAATTTGTAAATCCTGGGATGTGCCGAAAGAGTACCTACCTTACCTCCCGGGAACTGCCTATTATGAGCTGAATAATAATAAATTGATTGGACTGTTTTGACAAGATCTAGATAGTGCCCAAGCAGGAACCATTTGCCATGACCGAAACGGGAAATCTATGGGGACCGATATCTATGCTGTTATGGAATTTACTCCAATTTTTTGTGAACGGGGGAGGGACAATTACCCCATTGTCTCCTCTATATCCGCCCTTGTATACGTATATAAATAAATTATTTATCCTTATTTATAAATTTGGTTAAAAAAAGCAAGACTGGAAGAAGTTGCAAGATCAAGACCAAGATTTATTCAACAAAACCGAGACTACCATGGTCTTGCTTTGTACATCACTAGTGTTGATTCAAGCCGTGTAGACGTAGGTATCTATTTACCTAATTGTCTCGCGCGCATCAAAATGAACAGAGACTCGCCATGCATCAGATTCGCGAGTTAAGCTCGCGCCTTTAGATGTCAATAAATAAAATTGTACCATAATATTTTCTGCACATTTTCATAATATACGAGTGTTACAACTCGTACAATTTTCATATCATTTTTTTCATCATGGCGACACTGAGCGTCAAAATGTTGAAAATGGGCAAAAATTATGTGGCGTGTCGATTCGTATGAGAATTTTATATAGGAAATATCATAGTGCATTTATTTTTACAATTAAAAACACTATGAATTACAATTATTTAAAATCTTAGTTTTAGGTGCCATTATAATAATATTGTAATGTGCAGGAATGACAAGGGAAATTTTTTTTTACTCTCCCAAATTAGGTGGTTTTGCTCACACGTTGTCTATTTTTAATATTTATTTAACAAAATGTGTGTACATAATATATTATATATAATATATATATATATATATATTTATGTGTATGTATATTTTTAATTTATTAAAAAAAATTATAACAAAATTTACTTATATACCTACTATAGGTACCTATATAGGTATATTTATTATTATAACTTATATATAATAATTGAAAAAATATCCACTAAACACACTCATTGGGTGCCTTCTCACTATTTTTAATCGTCCTCCCTCTCGGCTTCTCTCCTAACTATTTGGGGTCGGCCACCCTAGTCATCAACGAGTGTAGGAAGTTTCACCCTCGATAAAATGGCATTTTTACCCCCAACAATGCCAATTTCACCACGAAAATTTAAATAAAACAACTACGCAAGTGTGTAAAATTTAAAAGTATTACTCGTATAGTCGTATTTATATTTAATTAATAAAATAAAACCTATTGCTATACGTAGGTATTTAAGAAGACGTGATACCCGTATTTGTTGTCTGCGTTTAACCAACTGTT
Organism: Pemphigus obesinymphae; assembly: GCA_025469235.1. NCBI lineage: Eukaryota > Metazoa > Arthropoda > Insecta > Hemiptera > Aphididae > Pemphigus > Pemphigus obesinymphae. Next base: position 20,130 of record JAIPRL010003219.1, on the reverse strand, counting down.
ATGCAATATACGAAATTTACGTTTAGCATTTGTATCACAACTTTTTAATTTCTAATATAAGAGTAAATTAATTAACTCATTGCTAATTTTATAAGTGAGATCATTATCTGTGCTATGGCACCGTCCTTTTTTCGAATTTTTTATTTTGTAAAGTGATATAGCTATTTTAAAAACTCGATTAACTAAATTAGATATATATTTTTCTGTAAAATTAAAATTTCAGAAAAAAAACACGACACTATGACATAGATAATAATCTCGTGTATATTAATAGGTAATAGGTCAATTTATTTATAAAAAAATGATAAAGTTGTGATACAAATGCTGAACATAAATTTCGTATATTAACAGCAGTTGGTTAAACGGAGAAAACAAATACGGGTATTCGTCATCTTAATTGTTTTTTAAAAAGTCTTGAAAAATTTGCGAAATTCTTACCTATTTTATTTTATATTGAAAATCCATATCCAACCCCATATGAAACACCTTATCATAGGCTCACGCCTGATATAAGGAAACAGGCCAAAAGGCCCCCCAACCATGCTATGCTGCTACCTATTTTATTCTTAATCCAATTGACCATATCAAACAAACGGGCATCATTTTTAGCCGAATGTACTCATTTGTATACATTCAATAAATTTAATTGAAACGGTTTTTTGGATGCATGGGCGGATCTGAAGCTCATTTAAGGAAGGCGGAAGTGAATATAGATAATTGTGAAATAAATGGCTAATCCCTATTCAAAATCAATTTTATACTCTTCAAATAATGACAAAAAAACTCGTGATGAAACCCTCTCAAAACCACCACTGAATGGACATATTTTAGTTAATCCACCTTATGAATAGTTATGCTCACAAATAACAATAAAAAAAAAAAGTATAGAATGTTACTGAAAGTAAATATAAATAGCCTGAATTAGTGCCGACTTTGGTGAGGGGGGGGAGGCAGTGAGACACTCTATCCTAAATCCAGCTCTGCCTGCATCCTATTCACTTACATCTACCCACCTCATATCATTCTCTATTACATCCTACAGTTTTTTTTGGGTCTTTCTCTTCCCTTCTTTCCTTCAACTTTTATTAATCTTATTGCCTCTGTCTCTTCCCTCCTAAAAATATGCCTGAACCATCTCAATCAACATTTTCTCTTATTTTGTCTACTATTGAAGCTATTCCTATTTATACTAGGTACCTACATCTTATATATTATATATACCTACTCATTTCTTATTTTGTCATTTCTAGTAACCATTCTCAGCTCTGCTACTCGACCTCTATATTCTATCTTTCCATCTACTGCTCAACATTGTAATCCGTATAACGCATTTCAGGTCTCATCGGTGTCTTATAAGATATACCTGATGCTCCTCTACCTGTCATTTTAACATAAATTCCACAACTCACCACGAAGACAACAGACACACGTTATCACAACCTCCTAAAGGGATATTATATTTATTATATTGGTATTATTTGGTATGTATAATTTATTTTTATTTTTCGTAGTTTGATTACTTAACCATCTCAATGTTAAATTAATATGAGAAAATTTAAATCTATGTGGGGATTAGAAATTACATCCCTTTACTGTTTATGCCTCTATATAATTATAGGTATACCTAGCTACTGTTACATTAAGATCAATTAAAATAACACATAAAAACTTACTATTTAATAATTATAGATAATAACTATAAAAATAATATTATTTTCCTTGATAATCAGCTAAGATTTTAATTGCTTAATTACTATTCAATTTAGAAAACAATAACTGTCATATATTATAGTTCAATCATTACAATATGTATATATGGTATATATATCATGTAGATACAATTGTAAAAACCTTGGAATATTACTTTTCTTCTTTTTAGACTTACTTGAAGCCTGTTGTATAGGTATTTGAAAAATTATATTTAGGTGCCCTGTGCCTGTGATGCTGCTCAGTTTATCCATATCTTATATTTGGCGGATCTTAAGATGAATTAATTATTATAAAACATAATATTTACAATGTTCATCAATTATTCTGATTACAAATTTTGTTTCATAGGCTAGCAGAGGTTCAAAAATGTAAAAGTACATTTGAACGGTTTTAATAAAATATTAGAAGAAATGATAAACATATACCTAATCGAAAAACTGTATACACAATCCTGTTTTTTATGACACAAGGTAATACATTTGGGTCAGTAGTCAGTAAAACCTAGGTACATATTGAATAATATGTAGGTATTGAATTTAGCAATTGTGAACTACGTTGGAAAGAAGATATAACTACAACAGTTATCAATAGTTATTAACACTTATAATGAGCACTGTAGTTATAATAGTTATAGTATATAATTACATAGTAATTAATAATAAGTACCTACATAATTATATGATTACAGAAACGCCATTATTAAAGAAATGATTATAGATACAAGAAACAAATCAAAATAAAAAACAATATTATAAATTACAATTATTTTAGCTCTGAGAGAATGAAAAAAAAATCAACATTTTAAATTTTCTTATAATATTAATAGGTATTTGGTTCACCGGTGCGAAAAGAGAATAATTGTATTTGTATGTAGGAACATTTTGGAATTTAGCAAATTATATAGCCAGCATAAATCTGTTTTATAAGCTAACATAAGTGAAAATCGATTTTGGAGTCATTATAATTCTTAAGATAATCTTGATGTGGGCTCCAAATAATCAATCCTTATTCTAAAATTGTTCGAACGATTGAAAAATATAATACACATAAACATATTATATAATGGGTCATGAAACTCCCAATAGTTATGGCTTAAAACGCTGAAAATCCGTAAAGCTTTATTACAGATTAAATTTATATGATCAGTAAATGTGAGATAACTAGAAAAATAATACCCAACAAGTTTTTTTTTATTTCACTGATATTATGATTTAAAATTGTATTTATTTCTTATAAATGTGATTTGAAAGCATTTATCCGTATTTATGTTAAACTATTATTTACGCACCATAAATTAAATTGATCAAAATCATATTGTAATTTATTGCAGTTCTCTAATGATAAAATTTACTTTTAAGTTTTTAAATCATCCACAAATAATGTAATGTACAATAACGAAATATGTGATTTATATAATTTATAAATAGGATAAATTACAAAGACAATAGATGACAACTTTGAGGAGACACACCAGAGAATACATTTTTACTTATTGAAATTGAGTTTCCTATTTTGATTTGTTAAATTCGATCAGATAGATACAATTTAAACAACAATAAGATTGGGTCACTTATTACAATAATACTAAGTTTATTAACTGAAATATATCAATATTTATTGTATCAAATGCCTTTTTTTTATGTCAGTATAGATTACATCAATTTGAACACCATTACTTATTGATTGCAGTAAGTCATATAAATAAATAATCAAATTAGTTAATGTGGATTTAGATTTTTAGAAATCATGTTGATTTTTAGATAAAATACTTTTAAACATACTAGATATTTTTGGTTCAAAAAGTTTTTCAAATACTTTTGGTAAGATACTTAAACAACATATTAATGTTATTAATGTATTATAATACAATTATTTAAAAGATAGCGATTACTGGGTTTTAAAATTGGATAATTAAAACTAATTTTTCAAAGATCAGGAAAAACTCCTGAGACTCCTTTTCGATGACCGATAGCTTACAGGATTCGATAATATAAAATATATTACACTATTAGATACCTATATATATACATATCTACTTGGCTATACATAATGCCAATGTATTATACCTACAATAATATTAACATTTATAAAAATGAGGTTTTGTTTAGTATCTTTGTATTCAGAAAAAAATAAGGTTTAATATAAATAAATCTAAAATGTAATATCTTTCTTTTATGATTAAATGTAAATGCGAACATAAAATACAGAACCTATAGAAATATAGTTCAATGGAGTTGTTAAACAAAATTCCACGAAAAAACTAGATAATATAAAGTAGGTAGGTAGTGTTTATTTATTAAATAGGTATTTGTTGAATACAATCTTCTTCTTCTTCTTCTCTCCCAACTATTTGGGGTCGGCCACCCTGGTCCTACACTTCCACTTAACTCTATCAACCGCATCTTCTTCACTTACTCCCACCTTCCTCATATCACTCGCCATCACATACCCCCATTTCTTTTTTGGTCTTCCTCTCCCCCTCTTACCAATATGCATTTCCCTTACTAATCTTACTACCTCAGTCTCTTCCCTCCTTAATACATGCCCGAGCCATCTTAATCTATTCTCTCTCATTTTGTCTACTATCGAAGCTACCCCTATACTACCTCTGATATACTCATTCCTATTTGTTGAATATAATAAATACATGAATTAATATTTATATTCCGTGGGTTAAAACATTTTTTTTTCAACTGGAACTAATTGGTTCAATCTTACGCAGCATCCTGACTTTGTTCAATTCCAAATATTTTTATATTGTTGTTTTATATGTTTTTTGATTGCGCCGGTATTCTCTACCCCGACTGGTAAAATTGGTTCTTGAACTCTCTCTTGAATTTAATGTATATTGTACAGATTTATTTGTATAAAGATAAATTGAATTAATAATGAATTGAGCAGAATAGTGTATAACAACAGCGGCGGTAGATTATTTCTGGAATTTAATCAGGACCAACTATCGTTTAAAAACGATAAACTTATTTAAGGAATCAAAAATTTCAGATACAGAAATGGTACAAGAAGAAAAATGTATTATATCTTTATTAAGAGATAAATTATGCAAATTATATACAGGGGAGACTTGTTTAAGAAATATAATAAGAACCAAAATAACTTGAAAATATTATCAATAGTATCGGAATTGTTTGCAGTATAGTTATTGAGGTACATACTTTTTGGATGATCACTACTTTGTTTCCTATCATTAAACATATTTCCAAAAATATTTAGGATTATTAACTAAAGATGCCTGAGTAAGAAAGTTATAAATAATTTAGAAAGTAATTTACATTTACGTCTTATTATCTAATGAAAATTCAACATATAACTTTTGATCAATCAATAAAAAAAATCACTTGAGAACCAAGTATTGGCTTGTATTTACTTTTTTTAGTAAATCATTTATTATATTCCATAGTTTTTTATAAAACATTTAGTGCTACATTAATATATTTAATTAAACATAGATCAGGCCAATCAATATTTGTCAACATATTATTCATTATTTTAAAATTGATTTTTTAGTTGTAAAACCATGAATTTGAATAATTAAGTTTAAGTTTTTATAATATTACTTTTTTTAAAAAATATAGTGAATGACATCGGTTAACTGGACTAGTACTATGCTATATTCAAAAGGAAGAAAATAAATAAATTATATAATAAAAAAAATAAATTAAGTTATTAATAGAAAAAACTAAGTCTAATTAAGAACTAAATTCATTTAAAATATTATTTATTTGACAAACTGAATTTCTGATAAATTAAAATCACCTAAAAGTGTAAAATTAATATCAAACAATATGAATAAAAATATATTCAACAGTTTTGGTAAGAGCTAGGTATATACTTATTAATCTGACTAGCTAGTGGTATATATGGATCTAAAATATACTTATAACCATTTCTACCTTTAATCATTGTGAAAATTTGATCAATACTATCTATAGCAGCGGGTCCTTACTAGGATTTTAGAAAGGGTCAAATAATAATTTTGAAAATTACTTGCGGGTCGCATACATTTTTAATGGTAATGATTAAATAAAAAAAAATTATAAATTATATATTAATTAATTATAATTTAATAATTTATTAATTAAAATGTTACAAAAGAATCACAGTTCATAAAAATCATTAGAATAGTATTAGTGTATTTATAATAGTATTAAATTGATTAATTTTTTAATTGATTAATTACAAATTAACAATAAGGACGAACAGTTCATACAAAACTATGCGGTAACACTACGCCGTGTGGTAGAAATAAGTAATCAATATGGGTTAAATAATAAACTTTAAATGCGTATCGTACCTACAGATATCTGTCAAACCGGTGATTCAATATAATTAGAAAAGACAAAATAAGCAAGAATAATAAAGGTAAGATAAATAAAAGTTATTGCATATAACATTACACTGAAACCAAAAAATACGTAATTTTTATATTAATTATTAATAGATGTTTTATTAAATGATTAATTTTCTGATATTTTAATATAAGTACTCCTGATTATAATATAATATCAAAAATCGATTCCCACATAACCTAAAAAAAGTCAATAAACACAAATATTTTTATAGAATTATAATAATAAGAACATTCTAAGTACCCTTGATTTTATTAGGTTTTTAAGTCTAAATCACTAAAAAAATATGCAACATTCAAGCGCCTTAACTGAATGGCAATTGAGCATAACAAATTTAGCTTAGATTAAATTGAGCGCAAGATAAATGGGCACTTTAGAAACAGTAAAATTGAGCTAATATATTATAATATTGTAAATTGGCAGAAACACACTTATGGTTTGTGTAAACGTAGTTTAAGTAACAAAATTTCAAAAAATATTAACTTATCATACTCCCAGTATCATTATTATAACCACCATGGAACCAAAACTATAATGAAATTTAGTAGGATCCCTATGCCATAAATATGATTAGAAAAATAGGATTGATACCATATATCGACTACATTTTGAGTGTATTTTTATATATATTTTAAAAGTATATTCTTTGCACTTAGTTGTATAAATAGATTTTATGGTTGTTTAAAAAATAAATACTAAATCGACTAAATATAATATATAAATACAATTGCCATATTTTTATTTATAATTTTTTCGATTATCTGAACAATAAAATTAAATATATTATCTTAATTTTCCCATGCTCAAGACACCTAAAACAGATTACAATTTCCAATTTTTGCAGCTTATGATTGTGGGGCAAATAAATAAATTTTTTTATTTATCAATATTTTGTAAAACTAATTATTTGATAATTGAACTATTCTATGTACAATTTATGTAGCAAGGATTTCTAAATAATAAAAATAAAATTAGGATAGTGTGACAGCTATAGCATGTAGACTATCATAATATATGAATAAGTCTGGATTTACAACAAAGATTGAGTAAACCACCTAAAAAATTCCACATTCTTAAATTCATTACACTTCCTATCATATTTTATATTATTCTATACTATAGAAGGTAAAATAATAAGGATAATAGAATAATAAATAAAAAAATACTTAAAAGGAAGATTTGGTTATTTATTTATATTTATATACACGAATGAAACATTAAAAAATTGTTTATAAAAAATTACTACTTACAATGATTTAGGAACATGCAAGCAATGCTATTTATAGCTAATGCTTAAAGCCTAAATTTCCTTAATAAAGCAATAAATTGTAAAAATAATTGACTGCTTATATTTAAGTATTCAATATTAATTATTAATTAACTTAAGTAATTGCGAACCTAAAAATAAATTAATAAATAATATCAATATAATGTTTTATATTAGAAAAAAACTATAATACATTAATTGGTATTATTAATATTAATTTGGAAATGTTGAAGAAATGCCTATCTTAAAAGATAAAGTTTTCAATCTGTTTTACGAATTTTACGTCGATTTTTAACTAGATTTTGAGTTGGTGCATTATTAACTTGATCATCTAGCAATTCATCTTTAACAAGTTCATCATCATCCTAAAAAAACACAGATTTTAATTAATAAAAATGTATAGTAAACACATTTAATAAATTTACTTACAGATTCTTGACCACTATCACTATTTTCATCTTTCCTATTTTTAATTGCCATTTTATGATGGCTAGGAGGATATACAAAATCAATAATACAGACCAACACCTGAAAGTAAATAAAACATATTAATATGCTATAAATAAATAACATAAAATTATACTCACTAGTCCAAGAATGGCACCAATAAATATAGTGGCAATTGCAAATATCAAATATGAACCCCAAGTTGGAAGTCCGTATTCAGCCATTAGAGTTGAATGCAAAACCTTTTTAAAACAATTGATAAAAACATAAATTGTGAATTATAAATATTCTTACTTCATACTTACTCTAACTTTTTGGGACAGTTTAAAGAATTCAGCTACTAGAGACATTTGAATTGAGTTAGGAGATTTCCATGATGAAATTGGTTCAATCTGTTCCCATTTCTGTTCTTTTATGAAAGATATCATAGATTTCTTATCACGTCCCATCTTATAATATCTGAATATACCATCTTTAACACTATAAAAAAAGGACAGACGATAATAATAATGCATACAATAAATTATTATTATTTATTTAATGCCAAACAACAATTGACAGAATAAGAAAAATAAGATAGTAAATTTAGTTAAAAACAGCTAATAGTAAAAGTAGTAGTAGTAGTAGCAATAGTAGTTAAGAGGACGATACACACCAGGTTTTTAAAGGGTTTTGTATAGGCAATTTTTATGAAATTTTAAAATTAATCTAAAAATAGTCCTAGATCCATATTCCTTTTATTGTGTAATAATATTATATGTAAAAAAAAACATGTTTTATTTATTGTTAACCAATAGAAAGACAAGAATATAAACTATTATTGAATGTTAGCTTTTTGCGATTAATTAATTCTACTGTTCTATAAACTTTTGAAAATAAGATTTTTTTTATGTTTTCCAAAAGTTTATAGAACATAGTAGAATTAATTAATTGCAAAACGCTGGCGTACGATAATAGTTCTCACCTTTACTTTGATACCAAAATCATTAATCTATGACAATTATATAATAATGCGTACTATTGGAAGTGCGTAAAGGTGTTTTCCACTGTGTAGCGTTTTCTTGGTACATAAATTAAAACAAAAACAACCAAAGGGCTAAACTATAAAACAAGACACAGAATAATAATCAGCACTATGAAGCATCCTATGAAGTGGGCGATTGAAACCTTAGGATGTAGAATAGATAGTTTCGACATAAAACTGAACTTGATTTCGCATAGCACAAGTAGAGACTTTATGTGTGTGTATGGGTGTAAATTAAGAATAATTATGTTAATTAATATGATGCTACATCAAAATTTGTTTTCATTAGATAATACAACTTATATATAGCAAAAATCACAGTACAAAGAATTTAAATTGTGGCATTTTGCAGTGGCAAAGCTTGCAAAGATGGGTAACTAAATTTAAAAATCATTATTAATTTATAAAGAAAACAAAAATTAAATAACAAGCATTAATAAATTTTGTTCATGACTAATTAAGCTTAGGTATAAAAATAAATATATCATCGCTTGGCGTGAAATACTTCCTATGTAAAAAATTCTAATTTTTCAGGAGAGACATTTTAGTACTAATGTTATTATTTTCCCTCGTATATAATAGATTATTTACCTCCAATGTGTAGAATTTGCGAAAATTAATAGTGTGATAAACCTCCGATTATGCACAAAGAAGGTTAATCAGACAAAAAGTAACATACGGCTCACATAGGAGATTCATAGTTTTTACAAATAAAAATGTTTCTGTTATAAAATAAATAAACAGTATATAAATCAATAGATGGCATTTTTTCCAACATTTTTCGAATTTTTCCATGTAGGAAATATTTTATGCCAAGCGACAATATATTATAAAAAATAACAATTAACAATATATTATAGGTTTATAGGTATATACAATTAATTTATGTTACAAAAATTAATATATAAAAAAGAAAAATGAAAATGTGCCTGTATACCTATACATATATTTTTATGTATTATTTTTTTTATAATATATATATTTATTCTTATAAAAGTATACAATTTTTAAATTTAAAATATGAGCATATGAAAACAAATTGATCCAGGTAATAGACCCAAACTCGTACACAGGGTACATAGCTACTATAAAGCGCTAATTTAAATAAACATGTTGTACACAAGTCACATAACAGTTATTTATAGTCAATAAATATCAGCACTGTATACCAATATAGACAAGTGTTCAACAATAGGTGGGGAATGAGGGACTTCAGTTTTAGCAACCATATACAGTGTACAGTATAGTTAGAACACCATACGCCGACAGTGTGTGGGCTAAGACCAGAATATATTAATATTTGTAAGAATTGTTTTTATCAGACTACAAAATTATTAATTTAACTCTATAAATTGAATATAGAAATATATGATGACTACAGGACAGATGAAAAATAAGTACCAAACAATCAAATGATAATATAATTAAATTTTTTAATTTAGTTCATCAGTGTATGAACAAAACAGTCCAAACCATACTGTATACAGTTGCTAAAATCGAAAATGTGTGGCGTTCATCAGTATACGAACAAAACAGTCAGAATTATAAACTGTATACATTTGCAGGATTGAACGGATCGCCCCCGGCATGACAAAGTACATTTTTCTTCTGCACCATGTATAAATTGATAGACACAAAGTATCATACAAGTGTTACTCCGCATATTCTCAAGCACCGTGCCTTACCACCACTGACACAAGATTACATATAAGCATGAGACAACATGGGCCAGTGTTTAGACATATATTTACGTATAATTTTTGAATGATTGTAAACAAATTATGTAGCGTACATACATTGCCATCGGAAAGTTTACGGACAGGGATATACAGGGTAAGTATAGTATGTTTTGCTTCGTTCAGGAACAAGGGCCACACATCCAAAATATTGTTCTATATAAGGCAAAATCCTAACCTAACCTTAACCCTCCCACCACACCTATCTAACCTAACTTCATCTCTCTACAACTGTCTAACCTAACATAACCAAACATCTCCATTTCTCCCACCTATCTAACTTAACGTAACTTAACATTTCCTACTTCTCTCACATGTCTAATCTATCGTAACACCCTTGCCCTTCCTCCACCCGCCCATCTAACCAAATCTAATTTCCTTTTCTGCCTATCACTCTTCTGCAGTGTCACTCCCATCCACCCTAACATAACTAACTTCTCTTCTCAAACACGGTCTAACACCTCCCCATTTTTTACTGTATGCCATGTAAAATTTGGGTTTATCAATAATTATATCCCAAACTCTGTCACTGCATTTGGTTGTTTATTGTGAAAGATGTCAAAATTAACTACACCAGATGCCGATTACCATTGGTAAACAGTGGTCATTTTGCCACTGCACGAAGTTCCCAGGTGGCGACTGTACCTATATTATATATTATAGCATTCTGTATCAAGAACAACCATAAGTACATATTACAGGATGTTTCAATTAACGACTAACACTAATCAGTAGATGACACTCTTCTAAGATGAAATTTTTTTTTTTGTCTTCAAAATTCAAGATTTACTATTTTTACTCATTTAATAATGTTGAAAATCAAGAATAATCTATAAAACACTAATTTCATGAGAATTTACTTGTGATATTTATATTTTAATAGGTTAAAATAGGTTATTATTAATTTAAAAATAATTTTTCCCCATAAATATTAAAAAAATTAGTTTGTATGTAAATTATACCTACTTAAAAATATATAAACAAAATATTGAAAACCTATACGCCCATTTTATTTATCTTTAATTTTAATCATTTTAAAACCCACCAAGATGCTTTGTAATGCTATATAATTAAAATTAATACCAACATTAAAATAATAAATATAAATAATCTTTTCAAAAATACATTCTTTTAATTTATAGGTTAACGATGTATTAATGGTTTAATAGAATAACAATGTATAACATTTATATTTCAAAAACAGGACGTTGGATTAGGTGATATCATGATGTTACATGTAATATGTATTTTGTATTTTAACAGGAAAATAATTGTATAACAAAAATTTCAAGACAAATTTTATAATTATTTGTTTATAGAACTGAAATCGCAATGTTCTAAGTACCAATAATTTTGTCGGACTTTTTTGGTCTTTACAGACATTTTTTCAATATTTATTCATTATTATGCAACAATAAAAACTGTTACCAACATAGGACTACTTTAAAAAAATTTTTTAAATGTGTTTAAACATTTTTTAATTGTGTTACTAGAGATAAAATGCAGTACCTACATTGTTCTAAAATATGTATTTTAACAATTCACAATAAACATTTATCAAAATTCTCTATTAAATAATAATTAATTACTTAATAATCTCGGAAAAGTTAGGTATTTCAATTTTCGTCAATAGTATTATGATAATATGCATATGTATTTAATTATAAATAAATAAAAGTTAATTCTAATAAGTTTTCACTATAAGAAGGTATCAATATTAAAATTTTTGAGACAGTAGAAACTAGTACCTACAGAATTGAAATTATTTTTTAAATAAATTCAACAAGTTTTAACATTTCAAAGTGAAAATTTTACTGATCACAGCATTTTAAAACTTTAAAACACTTACTTACTGAATTATTAATTTATTGTTGAAACATTAATAAATATGTATTAAAATATATAGGTAATTGTCATAAAATAATATTAAATAAAGTGCTTAGGGTAAAAACTAGTTGCAATATAAAATGTGATCATGTACAACTTTCACCCTATATTATTAGGTGGTAGATGTATTTAAGAAGGAAATAATTTTTTTTTTCTTACTGGAAAATAGTAGGTAAAGTTGTAACAATAAAACGTCCAGTAAGTCCAGGTGATATTGTTATGTCTGTACTTGCAACAGAAATTGTTGAATCATGTTCACTCCATTTCGAAAATTCTTTCCATTCCGGTTCAAGGGACTTGCATGCTGGACACCAAGGAGCATAGCTAAAGCAAAATAAAACATTAGATATAATATTATATAGGTAAATTATGAATGCATAAAAATATTAAAATATTTATATTATACACAGAAAATAAAATTAGCCTAATTGAATAGTCTTAATTGAAATATCTTATCAATTATATTAGGTAGGTACCTATATGAAGATGTAAAAATAAAAATTTCAATCTAAAATATAAGATCTATAAAAATAAATATTATAGATCTTATTTTAGACTGAAATTTTCATTTATATATATTCATATACCTACCTAATATAACCGATAATATATTTCTATTAATACAAAAATATATACCTATTATAGATAGAACAGAAAAAATAAAGTAATACCATAGAAAGCATACATGAACTTAAAAATGTTTTGAAACCCAGTGGTGTACCTATTCTATTCAATAAGAACACTCCCAGGAAATGATCAGTTTTTTCAGAAGCAGTTTTTCCCAACGAGTCATACATAATATATAAGTAACACAAGTTATGCGATGACGTATGACAAAAACAGTACACCACACACAGGTAACTGAGTAGGTGCAATCAATTTAAAATTATTCACACAGGTCTGTTGTCAATACTAGAATGGTATGACACTCTCACTGATGATGTGCAATAGCAGAACAACAAGTTGACCATCTAGGTTTTTAACTTGAATAGAGAAGATATATTGAGTGATGTCATATATATATTTTATATAACCACTACCATAATATAGACCAGTGATGGTAAATATATGGCTTGCATGCTAAAGGTTGGTTAAATTTCAGAGGGACACAAAAATAAATATAACTTCTTAATGTTTTTTTCAAACCAATTGAATTATATATATATATTATATAGAATTTTATTTATAAATTCCCATTTTTCATAATATTTTTATTTTGTCTACATAGGTGAGTAGGTACTTATAAAGTTCAACAATATATAATTTAATAAAAATGGTTTAATTTCATTCATACACTGACACAGTATAGAACAATAAAAAAGGTGAAGTCTAGATGGATATAACTACAATTTACAATAGCCATCAGTCATCAGGAGTGAGAAATGATTCAATTAAAACATTTCTAATCATATTAAGTAACTATAAATTGTTTGTAAATTATATAAAACCAGGTATTGGCAGGGGTAATGTGACTTTATCCAAATAATTATTAATAATAATAATTAAATGATTATGTTTATATGTAATTATTTAATGTCAATGGATAATGTTATTGTTACCTATTTATTAATTTATATAAAGTTTAAAAATTTAAAACAGAACTTAAAAAAGCATATTAAGTAAGTATTAAGAAATACAGCACAAAATCGCAATTTATTAAGATTCATCAGAATGTTGGAACAGAGATTATAAAACTGGATGTTTTTGTAAAATATGGAACGTCTAGAAATCCTATATCATGATTTGTCAATCATATGTATATATACTACTCAAGCATTAATAATTATTTAATTTATTATTTTATAACCACATCATAAAATGTATGATGTGTGCATGTAGCATGTCATACCATATATGAGAATATGCAAATTAATACAAATCATGATCTAATTATTTAACACTATAACTATTTTTATTTATCGGGCAACAATTTTCATTATTTTTACTATAAAATATAGCCTGGATGTTAAATCAAAAATACTCTTTGCAGTTTCTGAATCGTTCACCTATATTGCAGTTTGGTGATAAAATGCATGTATGGGTATAGACTATAGCACCAATTATTCTGGGGAATACTTTTGGTTAGTAAAATCCTATTGAAATTATATGACTATCCAAAATGTTGTGGTAGATTAACCATGAAATAATAACTTTTTTTTACATATTTATTGCTAATTATTAGTCAAATCGATAAATATAAAATAAATGTATTAAAATTACAGTTTTTTTCTTCTTTTCTTTACTAGATTTATTTGTATATCTACATAATAATAATAAAAAAAAAATTAATAAGACATATAAAGTCTGGAATATACGAAACCCAATCACATAATATAATTCACAACCATCGTCCAGTAATACATAACAGTCCAATGAAATGACAAATAAATAAAAATAAGATTATTATTTCATTGAAAATAATCCTCCACTTATTTAGGTGCTTATTTATTTTAGGCACTACAAATTTTTTTTTTTTTTTTTCGTAAATCTCCATAACATGTACATAAGTACATGGTGTTCCACAGTTTCTACTGGCATAGATAATCATATGATAAACATGCTAAAAATAATCAATACAAAATTAACAGTGTTCGTGGAATCGACAAATGGTTTGCATTCTAGGGTTAATAAATTGTGAGCTAAGACAACTAATTGCCCTCACAATCGCATATTTTGCACATAGAGATTTATTTATGCGTACCTATGTAATCTTCTATAACTGCTTTTGTTATAATTATTAAATAATTTCAATATTAATTAAATATTTAGAAAAATTTATTTAGAAATTGTATTTTAAATTTTAAATATTATGTACTATAATATATATATATATATATTATACATATATAGACAATAAGTGAAATTTAGGTAAAATTCCAAGTAAAACTTTTAATACAAAAAAAATTGGAATGAACAAAGTATCTAACATATCGTAAAAATTTATTTGAGTTACAGAGAGTAAACATTTGATACTTTTCTTTTATCATAGGTACTTCAGCTGCTAATCAAGGTGTTAGAACCTGGGACGCGTCTATTACAGCCATTGACTCTTATGATAACTCTTTGGTAATTATGAACAAATTTATATTTACTCATAATATGTACGAATATTATTATGAATATCTAGATATAATTAAATCTTCGATTAAATCAGAATCCATTTAACAGCCATTATGCAGTATAAACTTATTACATAGGTACCTACATAGATTATTTTACAGATAATTATTCAAAAAATATATAATATACAAATTGAATGTATTCATGTATTATGTAAAGGTGTAAATTTGTCCATAAATAATGCAGAGTTACCGTTTGAATCGACAACAATGACCAAGATAGATGTAATATTGGCGTGGATAGCCGAAGTACAATAAAATAAAAAATTCTTCCTTTGGAAATCGATAGGCAGGTGTTTCAACTCAATTTTTAAAGTAAATCACATTTTATGTAAGGCATGGTATAATTTTGCTATATTGGCCATTAAATAGAAGGAGACATAAAAAAACGTGAATATTATGTCATCTTAAAAAATTATTTAAAAACCTAATAGGTACCTGGTTTTAGTTAATAAATATTTATTTATGTTGAGAATTAAAACGTACAGAAACTACTATTTTATGTTAAGATTATTTAAAAGTATCTAGATGTTTTACTAGGTATAACCTATTATTTACATGGCATAAAAAAACAATATTTTATAAGTAATAATAAGTAGGTACTCTGGTAGGTACCTACGTAGGTTGCCTTTTAAGTTTTAAGATGTTATTACACCTAAGTTACTATGTCAAATCTAATATTAGAACATGATAATTGACATGTTGATAACATACGTTATTGGATTGTTTTCCGATTTCCATGCGATGATTTACTACGATTTTCGACATAGATTAACTCAACAACAGTGTGTCGATCAACTTGCCCTTTCAGTACCTATGTGTGTGTATAATAACTCGCTTTTTTTAAATAACAACCACTATTTTAAGTTTTTATATTATGAAAAAACGCCAGATTTAGGCTGCATTTTCGCATCAAGAGTTTTTCACAAATGAACAACAGTGCTCGTTATAATACGTAAAACAAACACGCACGAAAAATACACCAAGATAATGCAATAATTACATGCAAAACGCATTCAAATTGTACCATTACCCACCAAACGTGGTGTTTCGCAATAAATCGGGGGATTTTTACGAATTAAACCGTCAGACCCTGCCCGGTATATAATAGGTGGACGAACTAAAAATTCGCCGGGCAAACTCATTCTCAATTGTGAAATTGTTCTTTATAATCGTGTCATAGAAAGCCTTAGGGATAAATGCTCCGGGAACAATTATTCCTAGATTGCGATCGAACGCCTTGACCACCCCACCGAGGCCAAAACCGCAAGCCAAGTACGATCGAAGCAATATAGGTACTTACAATAAAACCATCCATTCGCCGGTCAAAACGTTTGTCCAGTTATTCTCGTCCAGTTCCAACGACCCATGGTCGCCGGAAGTTTCGGCGGCGACGGCGGGGGCCAACGAGCAAACGGACACAATGGCCAGTAGCAACGGTACGACTGTCGAACGACGAGATTTGTACATATTGTTCCGGTATGGGCGGCGAACGTGCTCGTGTGTATATAAAATAACGAATGATACAGCGTCTAAGAGCGGTTTCGGCGTGACGTCAAACCGACGGCAGCGATATTCAAGATTCGATATGAAGTCAAAACGGACGGGTGGGGAAAACCGTTTTACAAACGGTCAAACGTCACTGTTGAGGTGGGTCGTCGTGCGGAATCTTTTGAGGAAAAAAAACCGATCAGAACGCGAAATATTTTCGAAAAAAAAAAACCATACGAAACATTCAACATAAAGACATTAACCGTACACACACAAAGACAACACGAAGCGACTTACCTCACGTCGTATGAAAATTGAAAACATTGAACACAAAATATTTTAATCAGATTTCTCCGGTTTAATCAGTGTGACCGCGTATTTAAACGTCAAAATACGTACAAATATAATTTATTACTCACGGTATTCCGGTCTGGAGGCTACCCTGCACAATTATTGATAATGAAAATTATCGCAGATCACAATATAAATATTATCATAATGACATAATAAAATGAACAAAAAAGAGAAGGACACCGAATTAATTACCGAAAAAATTATAGTCCAAAACGGTCACATCTGCCAGAATGCATTCCGAACAGTGATGATACATAAACATAAATCATGAACTAAGATATTATACCAAGATATCTTAGTTCGTGAAAGTGCGGCTATAGGGGGAGGTGGGCCATGGCCTCCAAAAATCCCAAAAAAAACTTTTTGTATTGATGACCTTTTTTTTTGCTAATTTACATGAGACACACACAGTCCCCCCATAAATCAAAACTAGTTTCTTCGGCATGGAGTAACCAAAAAAATAAAAAAAATTAAGTGCTAGAGCGGCCACTGGATCGTGCCATAAATATATACCTATGTATATAGGTCTATACTATATCTACCTATATAATATATTTAGTGATGTCGTTTTTATATGCACAAGATTATTATAGGTATCTAGGAGGGGTAAAAATGGAGCACTTCCCCGGGGCCGGGCGCCATTACAGTGGAGCGCATAATGTAAAAATATTTAAGCTTTTTGTCCCGCTTTACCCTGGGTAATTGCAAATTTTATTGATCCAGCACTGATTATAGGATATTTATTGCTTTTTTCATTATTTCATTATTGGCGGAAATCAGGTTGATTAAACTCGATTTTAACGTTTTAAAACTTCAATATTGATGTATAATGTTTAATTTAACATTACATATCGTACATCAACATTGTGATAGACATTTTGTAATGAAAATAACTAATAAATATAATCATAACATATTAAGATGAAAAATAAATAAATTATAGATTATAGATTAAAAAATAATAATTTAGTATTAGAAACTTCTAAACTCAAAATCTAAATAGTAAAATAACTGAACTTTTTTGTTTGGTAGGTATTTTTATAGGCACCTACTTATTTAATATATATTCCAGCTACCTACCTATTTATTTTTCATTATATTTTTCGTCTTCTAAATAGGTTTTATATGGGGACTGGGGAGACATTTTGTTTTATTTTCCCATACATAACATTGAAAATACAGTTTTATTAATAAGTAATTTAGTCATACTTATACTAATATAATTATATTTATTTTTATTATAGTTACCTACCTTTAATACAGGTTGGATAATTCTTAAATTTATTCCTAATTGAGTGCGGTTTGTCACATCGATAATGGATATAGAATTATTTGTAGATTCGGAGTCTGTGTGTTCTTCTACACCAACAAATTCATTTTAACATAACATTTTCATGTTTAATTGATAAATCCAAACAAAAATAGGTATGGGTTTGTGAACACTAGGCATTTTTTTTTTATTAAACGAAATGTTCTTGCGTCTCTTAGCAAAAGTATCCATATAAATATATTTAAATAGAATCATTTTTCAAACCATTTTTTAGGGGCTTGCCAAACTTTTAGAGGGTTAAACCCTTCAAGTTCTCCCCGATTTCCGACAATGTATTTTATCCTAAATGATAAATGCTAAATGATAAATAATAAAATCCTAAATGAAAACGACGTCATACACCCACTTTTACGGGTTTATATAGGCAATTTTTATGAAATTCAAAGGAAAATTAAAATCTAAGAATTTGAATATTTTAAAATATATTTTAAGTAATTTAAAAATAGTCTTGTGTCGATACCTACCTATCATTTTTTATTGTTGTGTAAGTAGGTACGATATTTGTTTAAAAAAAATATGGTTATACATTTTTCATTTTTAATAACTTGAGAGTATCATAGAAAGATGAAATAAAAATCAATTATAAAAAATCAAATTATCTAGCGACCTACCTAGGTAGCTGATTTTTTATATGTAAATTTTCACACGTTTTATGAGTTGTTTAAAAATACATTTCTTTTGATTTTTTCTCAATAACTATAAATCTTATAAAAAAAAAGAAATGAATATATGGAAAAAAGGCTATATGTAGTTCGCTTATTATTAGTTATAGTTTGTTTTTTAATTTCGTGTTTCTAACATGTTAACAAGAAGACGTCATACACCCAATTTTAAGGGATTTAGTATAGGCAATTTTTATGAAGTTTTAAGAAAAATGAAAATCTAACAATTTGAATATATGTAAATATATTTTAAAATTAATTTGAAAATAGTCTCATGTCAATAACACTTTTTATTGTTATGTAATTGCGATATTCGTTGAAAAAAAAACATATTTACGCAAAATTACGATTGCTCATTTCCTAGTAGTATAAGAGCAAAAACACCTATTATATAAAGTCGAAAATTGACAACATTTTGAAAGGAATGTCATATAGGTATCGATTTTTTAATAAACTAAATATTAGGTATGCATACAATCGGTCATTAAAATATTATTTATTTTTAGTTTTTTAACGGCTGTAACTTTATTATAGGCATTAATTTATAAAAAAAGCCGGTCAGTAGGTTGTGGAAGCACTTCGCTCGTTGGGTGTCAGTATTGGTGGATGCACTTCGCTACTGGGCAGGGTACTTTTAGTGGATGTATTGAATTTGAAAGCAATGATAAATCATTGCATTCAATAAAACGATTCTGAGCGTAGCTTCGGTGTAGTATACATAACTCATATCATTTTT
>JAIPRL010003218.1:0-49225 GCA_025469235.1 Pemphigus obesinymphae | reverse complement strand
TTTATTTTTAATTTTAGATTTATTTGTAAAAACCGAGGTTAAAAGAAGGAGACATACCATTAATTTTCCGAGTTGATATTTCTGGTATTTGTGTTGAGGTTTGTATTTTTTAACAAACTATTTATTACAATACATGATTTATTCTGTATAACAATCATACTACCATTGGTTAAAATGTAAATATTATAATACGAATAATGAGTAACTATATAGATTATACACATCTCGTTAAATAATAATGAAATATTGTGTCTACATAATTTTTTTTTATCTCAAATCGCGGTAGGTGTCTATTATCTAATGTGAAATTACAATAGATAAAAAAATGTTGTCATGAAATAACATTTTTAACTACATTAATGGCCGCTTGGGCGCTAGGTGTATTTCTCACATGAATTAATCAGTATATACATTTCGTGCATCAAAAATAAATGTTCGTTGATTAACCTCTATATCTTAAATCGTGATCATGGCTATATTAACATAGATTAGGAAAAAAGTTGTTTGGTTGGTAACTATTTTGATAATACTAGTGGGTTATACCTGAGGGAACAAAATATCTATTATTTACGCATAGATATTATATACACACATATATTATACTATAGGGCACGCAAATATCAGAAAATATATATATACATAAAATTGTATGTATAATAGTAAATAACAAACGTTAAATGATAACAAAAATTCCTATGGTTATATGAATCCATTTAATTTCGTTTTTTGGGGCTGTTTATTTATTGAGTCAATAACTATATGATTGATACAATAACTAAATAATCCAATGTGCAACTTGGAATTACGGCATATTAATCAGTTAACCAACAGCTTGCGAAATTAATCTAAAAAAATCAAGTATATTCAGTATTCTTAGAAGCTATTACATAGTATCATAAATTTTGTCTTCTAGACCTAGAAACAGTGCAGAAGGTAACACTTTGGTTTTATAATGTAATTTATAGTTTTTCACCAGCTAAACACATTATCAAAATACCATAGTCTCAAATATATTCATACTATATATTTATACGTTATAAATTAAACAGTATTTAGAAAGTTCATTTTTTAATTTTTATAGTAGTTTTTGAAAAATACGTAAAAAAAAAAAACAAGCGTTAAACAGTCGTTTTACGTGTAGGTATTTAATTACCTACATTTTTTACAATTAAT
This sequence comes from Pemphigus obesinymphae, assembly GCA_025469235.1. Lineage (NCBI taxonomy): Eukaryota > Metazoa > Arthropoda > Insecta > Hemiptera > Aphididae > Pemphigus > Pemphigus obesinymphae. The sequence goes on along the minus strand of JAIPRL010003218.1, from coordinate 48,052 downwards.
TGATAATTTTACAGTACCTAAACCAAATTATATGCAATACAATTTTTTCATGTAGGTAAGTAAATAATGCTTAATTCAGTGCTTTAAAATTTACAATACAATATAATACAGACATTTACCAAGGTGAGTGGTATGAAACGAATGTCCAAAATGCAGCCATTGTATCCTGTCCCACCTTTATTTTATATTTATAATAGATTCACAAAGTTTTGAATAAAAATTTAAATTATCCAATCGTTATTTTATATAAAAAAATTAATTTTCGTGTTTTTAAAAAAATGAATGTAAACTTTTATACATACAAGTTTTTAATTATAAAATTATATAACCCTATATACATATAATATTATAAACATGTAAGTATAAAGCTTCAAAATGAGTAAATTAATTTATATATTACTTTAAATGAAAAAAACTTTATAAATTACAAAATAGTTATTTTATACTTTCGAAGTATAACTATAACTATATATATTATATAAAAAATTATTTATTAAAAATAAATACTGTAACGTAGGGAAAAGTTTGTTTAAATTTATATATAATTTAGTAAATAATACCATTATACATTAATTTTTTACTAAATTTAAAATATAATCAACATTTTAAAATACAGTTTATTTTTAATAAGTATAATTTCAGCATATAATCATTATAATTTAATATGAATAACAAAGTGTTGTTCAGTTAAGAGAGGTTATATACCAGATTATTTTTAGCCAGTCAACCACACTGCTTTCCATATTTTATAGAGTATAGACCGTTAAGACATTTGTAAAGAGGGTGCAGTTATTAACAATATGACTCATTGTTGGAACTGCGGGTCTACATTACTATTGTGTATTGTTTCTTAAATTTAATTTTGTCATAAGATGTCCTGTTTTTGATACATCTGAAGTGATTCAAGAACTATACCTTTCTTGGCAGCTGAAAACCCGTGGTAGTCTTTGTGTTGTAAAATTGACTGAATTTTGATTTGGGTATATTGTTAGTGTACAATCCATTTTCTAAAGATTTTCTATAGTTCTATGATTACTTGCATTTGTCCAGCCAACTGCACGGAATTTAATTCACAAATCTTGTATTTTTTTTTTATTTCTTCAAAGAAGATAATGAGTCCCACTGAACAAGTTCGTGTATATTTACGAATAATCGGTATTCTTGGTCATCTTATATATATTTTTAACATACCTAATCTTCATAGTGCATCAACACGGCTTAAGTATGATGGCGTAATATTACAGAAAGCTATGAGCTAAAAAGCTTAAAAGCTAAAGTAATGATGTTTATAATGGTTTTCTATTTAACTAATCCAGAGTAAAATGCTGAACTACAAATTAAGATTAAACCAATAACATGTTCTTATAGAGAATTTGGGTAAGCATCCCAGTAGTATATAAGTTCTATTCGAAAAACAATTCTAAGCCGAGTTTGATTTAATGTAATTAATTATGTAAGTATAGTAAGTTAATAATTAATAATATAATGATACATATTTCAAAAAGTAGCACAGTAAGAAAGCAATATAAATTCAAAATATTAAATTTTTTTATTTCTTGAACTACAACGAAAATTTATTTTATTAGTTTATAATCTAATTTGCAAAACTTTATTTAACATTTTAAATTAAAAACAAATTTTATTGAAACTATTATGAAAAACATTTGAAATACTTATGTATATTTATAAAATCGATTAATTATAAAATTAAATGTTATTTTAATCTTTTTTTTTATCCAATATATGTTTAATAATAATAGTTTCAGTGTAATAACTAATATTACATTTTAAAATATGAATAAGACTCAAAGATTTCATATACATACAGAGTGTACCACGAAGATCTGTAAAATGCAATAACTTTTATTCTGTTGTATATTTTTGTTTTTTTGTTTTTGTTTTTGTTTTTTTTTCTTTTTTGTAATAACAAATAGAAATATGCTTTACAATTTTTAAATTATAGATTTTTTTTACAACTAAAATAAAAATATTTTTTTTTATTTATTACTCAAATAGATATTTTATAAAAATATTTTGGTGTTTGAAACTATTAATTAGGTTACACCATTAATTTAAAATTCAAATTTATTTCTTGCTAATCAACATTACAGCGATATAAAATAATTATAAATACCTAAAAATTGATAATATGATTTAATTGATAAAAATATTATGATATTAAGAATGATGTTTTTTCTTGGAAATAAAATATTTATGTTATATAGTTAACCTAGTGATTATTTATCATCAATAAAAATATAATTGAAATTTTAGTAACTTCAAAAAACTGTACAAAATCTACGACTTAATATAAATAAACATTTCCAACATCAACATTTTTTTAAAAGTTAATTTATAAAATGGGTATTTTAGATTATAAAAAATATTTTTTAGTTTTTAATTTTTAGCTGTAAAAAAAAAATATACAACAGATCAAATGTTGTTACATTTGTCAGATCTTCTTGAGTCACTCTGTTTATCGGATTAGGATAATGATCTATTATTGTTTTAAATTGTTGGATTATAAAAACGTTTGCTTTTACTAAATCAGTTCTTGGAGGAGAGCTCAAATTATTACTATAGAGGTATTAAACTGCATTAAGTGTGTATAAAATTGTAATCGATATTTAACTATTTAGATATTAAAATATAAATTTTTCGATATATTTTACTAAATTTTAAAACTTTTTTGTTTTTGAAAAAAAAAGTTAGATTTTTTTGAATTTTATATATTCACTAAAAATTAGAATGTACAGTGTGTGGCACTTATGGACACTTACATTTCCGAGGGGAATTAAAGAAAAAAATACGATATGAAATTTTTTTTTATTTATAGCATATAGTATATCATATAAGGTTTTTTTTATTTATAAAAATTAAAATTATGTAATAATTAAATTAAAATTATATCATCCAAATGATGGCCTTGACGAGTGACGCACTTTATATGTGAGTTCTCGAAAGTTTTCCATCACTCTCACTAACATATCGTGTGAAATTCTGGCGATTTCTTCACGCATGGCCTTCTTGAGTTTTTCGAGGATTCGAGGACGATGTTGAAAAACCTTAGCTATGACGTACCCTCCATAAGAAAATGTTACAGGAGCTCAACGTAAGGGAGCGAGGAGTCCACGCAACGTTTTCTCGTAAGGAGATCAGACGACCATTAAAATGTCTTGCAAAATGCCGTTTTTAACTTAAACTTCGAGCCATTGAAGAACTCAAATAGGCTATCCGTGAAGAAATTGCTGGAATTCTACATAATATGCTGGCGATAGTGATGGAAAAATTTGGAGAGCGACTCAATATATGCGTCGTTCGTCAAGGCCATTGTGTGTATGATATAATTTTAAATTAATTATTATAACATTTTTATTTTTTATAAATAAAAAAAAACATTATATATTATACTTTCAATAGATCAATAGACCATCAAAAGATGTTATATCATGTACTGTTCTCTTTTTAAATTCATATGGAAATGTTGAAGTTATCATTACGCCATACCCTGTATATCAACTATATACATTATACAATGTTTGCCACCAACATTATCGCGATAAGGTATATCGGTTTTTCAGAGTTGTTGTAGGGTGCTTGTGCTTGGTTGGTTATGAGCATTTACAATAATTATTTTATTATAGGTATAATATAGTCAATATGATGGTTAAATAAATGTGACGACTTTATCGTTTGGTGTCAAAAAAGACAACATAATACCTCCCTGCACTCCAAATTAAATTTATCAAATCAAAATGAAGACACTTTAATTCAATAAAGTAGATATACTAATATCTAGATTATCCTACTAGATTAAAAATTCAGAAATATGAAAAAAAAAAAAAAAAATAGTTTTAACACCTTTTATTTCCAAAACTCCAACATTCTCAGGTTCACACCTTCACATATTAGGAAAATCAAAGATGGCTCTTGATACATTTGCGACAGATAAGCATAGTAACCAAATTATCGGACGGATTTGGTAATTATGGCCGGCTTGCACCAAAGTTCAAACGCTACCAGCGAGAAAAATCTCGTTGGTTAGGTACCTTATTTGTTATTTGGAAGTCGAGCCGGGGAACTTGTACGCCAAAATACGCATTTTGACTACTCGACCAAAGTTGATCCCCAGAAATATGAAGAAATCGAATATTTTATCAGACACGATTCTTTTAATATAATTTGTAAGACATGCTCACAATAAAAAGTAATAAAATAGTGACCAATATAGTAAATTAAGTTTATAGTATAATAATTTATTCTATAAGTAATAGTTATCAAAATCAAACACAATGTTCATATTGCATATCTAACAATAAGATAATATTAAATTATAAATAGTAATATTAATTTGTTCTTTAAAATTTCATTTGTAGACAACTTTTTAACGATATTATTTACGAATTAATTATATTTTATAAATTAAATGCAAAAAATCAATTAATTAAAAAAAAGAGAAATGTTTTTAAAATAAGAAATGATGTGAAATATGAAAATTTAACATATTATAGTGTTCAGGACTGTTTTGATGAATATAAATTGCTACATTTTAAAATTACCATAGTATACAAGAATTTGAATAGTTTAAGAATGAGGGACCAAGACTATTAAAGTAAAAAGGTGTAATAAAGTGAATTAGTAAGCCAATTTATTATAAAATACAGTTTCTGACTATTAAGATACAAATTAGAAGAAGAAATGTTAAATACCTGATATACATTGTAATACATTTGAAATACTTTGTTTTCTGAATTATGTATAAAATTATAAATATATAAGTTATATAGGTAATTTAATATAAAAATAATGAAATATCAAAGTTTTTTAACAAAGTAATTAAAAAGTGTACTGTGGAGGTATTCTATCATATATTAAGAAGGAAGAATCAATGTTAAACAATATTATTAAAGTTATAAAATATAATTTATTGATTTTTTATTAAAAAATCTATAATTGCTATAAATTTAAATAGCATAGAACGTTTTTCTATGATTGTTTTTTGTCAATTAATTATCATTGATTGATGAAATATTATACATAGAAAATGTATGATTTAAATAGTTTAAAAAATCGTTTTTAAATTTAAATTTTCAATTATTTTAGTATTTTATATTTTTATTTATTATTTTATTATTTTATATTAATTTTAGTATATAACCTATTTTTTTTTTACAGTTTTCTAGAAAATATTTTTGGCATTTTATAAATTTTTATTAGATTCTATTTTTTTTTTTTTAAATATACATTATTATTTAACAAATTTGTATTGACCCTTATGCATATGTTCTTTTGATCTTACGAATTAAATTGAAAAAAAATAAAAATAAAATTATGTAATCATGTTGATCTGGTTTACCGGAATTAATTTTCAATAATAGTCTTACTCCTACACAGTTTAAATATAAAATAATGATATAGAAAATATTTTTTTTAAATTTATGATACAAACATTTCAATTATGAAATAAATAAAATATTCAGAAATTATGAATTATATTGATATTTTACATAAAAAAACTGGATATATATATTAATATGATAACGGGTGTATAGTAATTAGTGATAATTTTATTATAAATATGTAAAAAATACAAATACCATTTTTTATATCAGTATAGTTTAGCAATGACATATTACAAAGACTTGAAATTTAACCTGAAAGGATTTTGATAATGTTTATTCTTTTATTTCAAACATCTTTCAAGTTTCCATGCACTTATTTTATTCTATGCATTAATTTTCCCAGGTCAATTTTAATTTATTCAAAAATTATATAATATAATTTAAACACTAAAATTTAGTTGACTTTTAATGATTAATTCTATTAATTTATTAAATAATAAATTACAGTCTTGGAACGGTATATTTTTTTTTATTAGTGTTACAAATACAAATATTTATTTGTGATTTTTTTTAAAATTAATGCTATTTATTTGAAATTTTTTTAGAAATTTAATAAACCGTATTTTCGTTTTCCTACTATTTAGTTTTCAAATAATTATAAATTTATAAATATTTATGAATTATTATTTACCTATACGGACTTATAATCTAAACAATACAGAAACATAATTTCCTGTTGTATATATTTTTTCCTTGTACTCCTTAGCTTGGATTAGTAGCTGTATAAAACTGATCGAGAAGGAATGCTTTTACCCGAGTACGGTAACAGAATAACAATTCAAAATTCATGTAAAAAGGAAATTCAAAATCAAGTTAAATATAAAAATTATAAAGTACAAGTTAATTTAATTGGAAAACAAATGTGGCTTATGCTTTTGTTAGAAATATAATATTGAAATTACTTTAAATTTGCATTTAATAAAATACGCATATACAAATCAATATTTTAAGATCATAAGTTTATTAATTTTAATAAATAAACGATAAGATATTGAATATAGTAAGTGTATATGTTCTACAAGTGGAATGCGAGGAAAGTGTTGGATATTTTTGGTTGATTTTATTTATTTCTGGGTCCATTCATTATACTCCACAAAATATAACTCTGAATGTAGTATATTAAGAGGTATTGACATAAATAATTTATTAGTATATTACTTCATTCAGATTTTTATCTAAGTATAATAAATATATTATTATTAGCAATTAATAAATAAGCGTATAATAATAATAATAATAATAATAATAATAATAATATGTTTATAGAATAATTTTTAAATGTCATAAATTAAGTTAAATTACTCATATACAATACTTATAAATAATTACATATTCCTTCAGCTAGTTTATTATTTGTACAACAATATAAAAATATAAAATACTATTTTAGAAGTATGGATTTCTACTTGTTTTATATTTTACTTTATAATATAAGTTAAATTAAAAGTTAATCTTTTTTTTAATCATAATTAAATTCACATTTCAACAATGAACGAAGAACCTCTTGATAACCGTCTATTGTATGGAAGCACGTTAGTTAATTACGTTATTGATTTAGACAGTGAGTAAATGTGTAAGAAATATTAGTCTTTAATTCGATTTTAAACTAATAAATAGACGTCTACGAAAAATGGTTTTAAGCATGGAAGATGTTTTCATTAGATATTTTATACAGAAATAAGTTAATAAACTCGGCAAACAAAAACTTTTTAAGTATTCCATTTTATAACAAACAATTTAAAAATCAATAAGAAACTGAAAAAATTATTAAATTTTCTAGAGAATTTAATAACATGTTTATGTATACTTCTTTAGTTCAAGCTCAAATTACAAAAATAATGAATACATATCTTTTTTACTATAACTTTGAAAGATTTTGACAGTATTTTGTCATTATAACAAGAAAAAAGTAGATAGGTACCTACTACATTATATTTTTTGAAATATTTTGTACACTTATTAAAGTGTATTATCTAACAGAAAAATATTAATTTAAGTACTATTGAATGTATTATATATGGATAAATTATATTTAGTAAAACGAATTCAAATTCATATTTATTTACACATAATATCTATATTATACATATGATACTATAAATTAAAATATAAAATTTTTATGTTTATGTTTATTCTTTTAACTTTAGATGATTTCAATTGAAGAGATTTTTTTAGTAAAATGTTGGGTTTCATCTATTTTTAAGGATTAAAAGAACATTTTTAAAACATTTTATTTAATCTTTACACAAATTAAAAATTGAAAATAAATATTTTATTAGATACTAAAAACTCGAAAAGAATTTCAGTAATTCATTTTTACGAATTCGTGAATATATGTCGTAAATATAAAGAATTGAGTTTCATAAAGGATTTTACTATTGTTTTTTTTTTTTTTTTTTAATCAGATTTATAATATGAAAATGTTTAGTTATTTAAAAAAAAAATATTAAAAATGTAATACAAATTCTAAAAATTAAAAACATACCTATTACCTATACTTTGAAGTATCGAATAGAATAAGAGTCATTGTGTTTGTCAAATTGCCCTGTTACATCGTATACCTATATATTGTTTGAACAATTATTATACGTATAAGAGGTAATTAGCTTTTTTACGTATAAGCTTTCAAAAAAATGATCATCAGCATAATTTTACTAAAATTCTTTTAAATATATAATACATAATATTATATAATATAAGCCACGTATTGGTAAGTACTTTAAACATTTAGGTTAATCTTTTTTATTTGTTAACATAAAAATAGATTATAGGTAGATTTATATTTCCTCCAGTATAATTGTAAAAATTAATGGCTTTTATGATGAGGTTAATTTCATAAATTTTTTTCAACTCAGATATTTGGTCAAGATAATATACGTCTGTATTCCTTTGATTTTGTATTAAGCCACTATTATAAAATAGTTCAACTCCGTGACCAAAATACTTACCTCTTCCTCCCACTCAAGTGGTTTTCATTCAAAACGAGCCACGTAATGTAATCCATTGTATGTACACAATGAGACTGAGAAGTTCTTGTCTGTCTTGTTTAGTTTATCAGATATAATGGTTTTGTCCAATAGCTCCTTACATCCTATTTTCTTTTAACACTTTTGTTTACCCAAAGTGGTTTCAATTGAAATAGAAAATCAAAAGCGAAATTTGGGATTGAATCTGTGTTCTAAAGACGAAATAAACTTTAAAAAGGTTACAGGCGAAAACGTATCTCGATTTTGAAATAATATATCCAAAACACATACACAGTATGCCCATGATATGATTTTGGAACTGAAAATAATTTTCATAGATATTTTAAAGAATATCGTTCACTAAAAGCGGTGCTAATTAGTTCCGATTAAAAACCGATATAATGACGATTCATCATTGTCAGTAAAAATTACGAGTTGTTTATATTATTTATAATGCGTAGTATAGACGCTTGTTTCACTACCAATGAAAGTTAATAATTACTAAATGTACAGAAAATAATGAAGGAATATTAACCATTTGATGGAATTCAAATTAGCCACTTCCATCAAAAATATTATTATAAAATAAACAATAATTAGCCTTGACTATTCCTATATCATTTTAATAGTAAATGTGTACGTGAATGCTTATAAAGAGCTTCGAAACGAATAAAGGTATAGGCATATGATCAGTATTGTTGTATTATTTTTAATGTTTAAGTTATGATAAATAAAGCCGTTTTCACTATGCAACCTCTTTGATAGCAATTAGAAAATATTGTAATATTGTAGAAATGTTATGTTTTTAATCTATTTCGGAACAAAAAAAAAAAACATTGTGGTATCGTTTTGAAAAGATTTTATAAATAAATATTGTAAATTTAATATTTCTGACATGTGTTCAAAATATGTTTAAAAAAAACATCGTTGTAAAAACCATTAGCACTCTCACTTGCTCAGAACCTATAATAACATGATTTGAATATATTATTGTGAGATTATTTTTTGAAAAACATTGTAAAAACATGTATGTTTAAATATTTCAGATGTATGTTTGATTTATGAACAAAACAATATTTAAAAACTATATTTTGGATAAATTGTATAATTATTAGTTTTTTTATCGATATTGTGAAAACATATTTATTTTTAAATATATCAGAAATGTATATTGTTCATATGTCAGACAATATTTAAAATCATATTTAAACGTAATGTGGAATTTTTAATTCAAAGGGAGATGGTAAATTGTACTAGGCTATTAAAATAAATATTTTACTTTTACATCAACATTGCCACACGATAAAAATAAATCCCTATTTATGTAGGTGCCTATACTAGAAATCATTATATTTGATAATCAGTGGTGTTTGGGGGAAAGGGTACACAGATAAATAGGTAGGTATATACATGCGCATAACTATATCCATGTACTAAAACTTAGAAGTAAAATAAGAAATAAAAAAAATAAAAAAATGATTTGAAAAAATTATCGTCGACGGATAAATATTTATTAAAGGTACAAAATAAATTGCATTTAGAATTATAAAAATAATTATATGAAGTAGGTAGGTACCAATTATTTTATTATGTGTAAAAATTATTATGTAAATAAGTACCTAAAGTACCTATGTGTGTATATATATATATATATATATTGTTGTTTTTATTTATGATTAATTTTTTTCTTTAACAATATGTTTGTATATTTGTTGGGTACAAGAAGGTACATTATTACAATAAAAATTGATACCTATATATGTAAAATAAATAAGATATTTAAATCTATTTAGATAATAAGATTTTTATCTAAAAATAAATAAGATATTTATTTTTATTGGTTTTATATTAATGAATAAGTCCTATTTACAATAGGTATAAAATAACCACTGAGTAGATATTTACAATGTATGATACAAATACAAATATTATAATACCAGTTGAATTATCCGGCTTCGCCTGTGAAAGTTTTTACACTGAAAAATCGAAGGGCGTTGATGTCATTAAAGAAATATTCTCTAAAAATGTTAGAGTTCTATGACCATTAGTATGAGCTAGGCGTTGAATACAAATTGAAACCCACTTCCTTTTCACCCCTTGAATGTCGAATTTCAAAAAAACCTTTATTTAGCGGGTTTTTATATGCCATTAAAGAAATATTCTCTGAATATTTCAGCTTTCTACGATCAGTAGTCCGGGCTGGACCATTTTTACATGTATTTATATATATAGATTATATAGGTTAAAACATCCCAGTGGTTAAGCACTTGAAATTTGTACGAATTTGTATGGATGATAGGTCACGAAGTCGCTAACGAGTGTATATATTATTCTGGGGTAGTGGGGTCGATTTCAGGTGACGACATGGAAATTCCTTTTGAATATCCATCGCCCGGTGACATTGGGAGAAACCGTTGTCGTACCATACAAATGGTTCTGTTTTATTTTATCTTTTTATTTGTAATTCAATGTTATAGGTAGTTAAATGTTTTTACAGTGTTTCCGTAAAATGTTATTTACCCGTAATTGTATTGATAAAATATGAAATCGATCATAATGTCTCAATACTAATTGCTATATTTCTCTGCTATAGAAAATATACTTTAAAAATAATCTATAAATATTTTAAATCTCCGTTAGGTTGTGAGTTACATGAAAAATAAATAAATTTAAAAAAATAAAAATTCGTTAAGAGGACGTTATATAGATAGACTTTTTAATAGCATTAAAATACGTTATAATTTTCTAAGTTCAGTTTCTTTTCTAGTTATCGTAGATTAAAAATTTTAATAGAATATGTTAGATCAGAATATTTACTATAAACAAACAGAGTTTTTTTAGTTAAAATAATTTTTAAAATTTTTTTTTTAATTTAACGTTTTTTAATCTCAGATTTTAGATGTTTAAATGTCGAACGAAAGCCTTATACTCAGTCTTAGCTTAAGTTCTCATATTTTATTTCAATTAATTATTTATTTATGCTTTATGATTATTTTTGATCAAACTGAGATCAGAAAGCCACAAGTGGTTTTTGAGTAAATGTCGTGATTACACAACAGATATTAGACCATTTTTAGATTACTTTTAAAATGTATTTTAACATTTTTTAATTGTTAAATTTTCTTTATTCAAAGAATTTTTTTAATTCGCTATACAAAAATGGCGTCCTATTAATAATTTATTGACTTCATTTTTCGAAAACATTTTATACAGAAAAATGGGCAAACCGAAAAATGATCTTTGATTCAGTAGGTACCATTTGAGTTTCATTTAAAATCGTTTGATCGGGTGACATGGAATTTTTTGAACCTTTTTAAGACCAAAAATGCATTTGGTGAAAGGAATAAAAGCACATAATTGTATAGAACCCCACAACATTCTTCTGCACTTTTCTCCAAATCCAAAAGGCGATAAAAGACAAAAGACAGAAATTAAAACTTTAACTCGTTCAGCCAATATTGTAAATAAAATACAACCAAGTTGATATTTTTTTTCTAAATAAAAATAATGAAAAACATAAAATTTAATTACTTATCAAAAAATATAATATCAAATATATATATCGATTATTTATTATTCTACTGGAATACAAGAAAAAATGATTTGAAACATTTATTATTAGGAAAACAATTGTATACAATTCATGGTCCAATAATAGTTTAGAACTATTAGTTGTTACATTTATCATTAAACGCAGTATACAGGTACATATATGAATATTTTTCACGTCAATAGTAAAATTTGTCAAAAATATCCAGGAATTATATAAAAGCGACCATAATGTTATATTATATTATCATTAAATCACTGTGGTTGTTCATTAAAATAGTTAGGTACATTTTATATATGTTATACGTACTTAGGCACATGTAGTTTTTGACCAACAAATTTTAATCAACGGGTATAACGCCCGAGTTCGTACAAATTTATTACACTTGTTTTAAAGAAGGGTCGGTTATTAAGCCACAAAACTATAACTTTTGATTAAAAATTAATCACAACGACCAAATATCGTTTGTCGCTGGGATATAATAAATTAATTTAACGCTGGTCGGTATAACACAATCAGTGAAAAGATATGCGATGGGAGCAGAAAAATATTATTTCTTTGACTTTGGCAATGAGTTGAGCCATTTTACAAAATTTTTTTTTAGTGTTATTGACACTTTAAGATTGTTACAGTAATCGAATTAATTTATATGACAATAAAAGTTCTATTAGTTCTAACTCAACAGCTATATGGAAAAGGAGACCACATTTAATAACGTGATCAAGTAAAAGATTTATTTTTTCTTTCAGTCGACGAAATTGAAAAAAAAAATGAGACTATAGATAATAGTGTATAGGTATAGACTGCAGATAAGCAGTTTATGTAACATTTAAAAACATAATTTTACAAGAAACACTAAAATAGGTCTCATTGCAATTTCAAATTCATACATTTTGTAAATTCAATTTTGTACTAGAAAAATACATTTGCTGATTATCAGATTTGACTAAAATGTGTATTTATACACATATGAATCAATGTATGTATTTATTTAAGTATGCCTTTATATCCAATCGTAACTTCAATTTATTAACGTTTTGTTATTTTATTCAATTTTTTATATGAAAAGAAATAATATAGAACATAAAATTATGGATACATAGTCAAACCCACAATAAATCTCAAGTTTTCATATTACATATTTCCAATTAGTGAATGAATACCCATAACTGTGTTATTATAGTATAAACATAATGTAAAACAAAATAATATACAAATTGGATTTATCTATCGACTTTAAATTATATTACAATACTTCAAAATAATGAAAATTATTACAAATAATAATAATAATATAGTGTAATAACGTAAGGCGAAGGACCCAAAGATGTAGTCGTAAATACATTATTTAGCATACGGCTTTTCCTGTTACACTTAGCCTAGATATTCTCCATTTTCTATAGTCAAATAATATTTTTTTCAGAAAAAAAAACAAAGAAAATTGTTTATTTAGAAAACTGATTTTGTTTTTAAATTTTTTAAATATAGAACTTTTTACCAAAATCGATTTTTTTGGTAAATCTAACATTGTTGATAAAATTTTATATAAATGTATATATTCAATCTATACAAATTGTATTATTTATATATATTAAATATACATATAACTATGATACTGCCCAATCCTTTGAATAATTTACATACTTCGTGTTAAAAATATTAATAATTAAAAAAATTATACAAGTGTTATCAATTAACGCTATAACTTTATGTATAATATTATATACAAATAAAAATATCAATATTTGTAAAAAATGTTTATATTATAAGTTATAACAATGAAAAAATAATTTCAAGTATTCTTTGAGAATAATTCATAATTTTCAGTGTTAAGGTTTCTCATTTATTTCTGTCAAATATATTACTGTACATTTATACAATTTCCAAAGTTTTTACTAGGAATTATTTTTCAAATGTAAGGGTTAATAAATAATTAGTTTAAAATAATTAGAATGCAATACTTGTTTGATTGTAGCATAACAACTTTAATTGGATATCAACTTTTGATATTAGATTAAATATTTAATATTTATTTAACGAAAATGTTAAAATATTAGTAGGTATTATGTATATATTCTATCAATATTCTACTTTTAAATATGAAAGTGGAATTGTATTATTACAAAACACATAATAGAAATAATTATTATTTTTTAAAAAGAGTAATTTTATAATTTAACAAATAATTAATTAGATTTATACAATATATATATTATAAAAAATATATGAAAAAATCAGTTATAAAATATTGAAAAATAAGATATGTGATATCTTAAGTAGGTACGTATATATATATATATATATATTTGAAATAAACCAAAATTACGACATTATATTATGCTCATTTTTTATTAAATATTTTATTCTTAATTAATGTATTTTAGAAATTATTTAATTAAAATATAATGAGAATTAATAAAATAATGAACAAATCAAATAGATAATTAATAAACAGAATGTATGACTATTGTTAGCCAGCGTTTGTAAAAATTTACTTATGTAATAACTAACTTTTAAGGATTATATGTTCAAAAATGCTTAGAATTTGAAAAAAAATAGTGTTTTTAATAGATATGTCTTTTTAAATAATTGAAAATAAATTTTATTTATGTTAAAAGGTAAATGTTAATTCTGTTTGATGTTTTTCAATAAGATTGAACTCATTCAATTACCGGTACTTGAAAAGAAAACTATTTATTATTTATTTCTGAATATAACGCACCAAGTTACTTTAGCGGATATCCAAATCACTAGAACGTTTTACGATTATACTAATTATATCTGCATGAAAGAAAAAATACATTTCAAAACACTGACAAAAAAAAAAAGTTTTACTATTTAAAAAATCACCATTTATTTTATTTTATTTTATTTTTATTTATTACCCGGTTTTCATTTAAGACAATCTTATAGATTTGTTGTTACGAGAGCAAAATTTTTAGTAGTAAAGGATCATATTATAGTTTGTTGTATTATATAATAATATTGATTGTTTGTATAATATAAATTTGTAATAAAAAAAAAAAATTGGAATGCACATTTGATTTCTCAAGAGCTCAAGATGGGCCACTGTGTTATATTATTTTCAATGCACAAAAATCCTTAAATATTTGAACTACTTTTTCATTTATTTTTCAACATGAAAATTATGGAGGATAATCGTAGACTATCCGTTTGACCGTAGGAGCTCTCACGTAATTATTCTCATGGGGGGTGACTTCTTCTGTTGTTCCGGCGCCTCTGCTATAATTCTTATTTCAATTTAATCAATACTATGATATTGTTTTATGAAACTAAAAATTTAAAATTTCATATTTTGATTAAAATGCTATATAATATATTTACTCGTATAAAAATATTGCAAAAATTAAAAATACATGTAATAAAATTATTGTAAATATTTGACTAACATTTTTAAACTTAAAAGCAAAATTTGGAATTCGACTCCGACCAAGCTCGGTTCATAACAAATCTAATATATATAGTTCATTATATGTTATGTTTATAAAAAATCCATTGATTTTACGCTTGCTTAAAGAAATACTACTAGTATATAATAATATATTGTGCAACTCGTTTTTCATGATTTTATTGAAAGCCACCAAGAACAGAATTTTTGTTCAATTTTCAATTTGTAAGCTACATGAAACTTTTGCACATATTCTATTGTGAAATCAATTCTTCGTTTCGCACAGAATATACATTTTAAAAAGAAATTTTTTAATATCAAGAAATCTATCATCTGTAAAATAATTGTACAATAAGCATATATTATTTCGTTTATAAGTTAATGTAATATACGAGAGGAAATATCATCTAGAAGTGACATTTTTTATGAGTATACAACTTTAAAAAACTGGGAAGCACTTTGCACGTCGGTATATAGGGTGAAAAAATTGGTTCATCGTATCTTCGGTAGTCATATAGGATAATGTTTTATTATATTATTTTAGATTTTTAAGCATTCAAATAAATATGGTTCTAAATATTATAATTTTTTTTAAGGGAAAATAGAGAGAGGAAAAATAATTACCTTTATAAAAAAAAAAACTTTAGAATTCATTTACTATCAAAAAATGTGTTTTTTAAATGTATTTTAAATAATAATATACTAGCTTTTATACTCGGTTTCATCTGGGATTTTAATTCCTATTTATCTTTAAATGTATTATAACAAATTATATTAATATTATATTTTTATAGTTTATATTATTATTATTTTTAACGTTAAATACAAATTTAAATTCACTTACCACCTTCCCTCTTGAATAAAAATACGTAAGTATTTTGTTATTTTCCTTGTATTTGTAAAAAACTGCATTCTGCTTATACATATTCTTATATACTGTATAAAATAATAGTTTTTTCAACTTTTAACTTTAAGGAAATTACTGAAAAATCAAAAAAATGACCTCTCAAAACTACCAAATAGAACCAGTTTGCTATTATTAACATATAAAATATATCAAAACTCATCTTCTCCTGATTACAGGAATAAAAAATAAACATCAGTATATAAAATCAATAGTTTCCACGTTATGCTTAACATTTAGAAAGAATAATTTCAGTTTGCAGTTGTAAAATTGATCTAATAATTATTTTCAAATCACCTAAAACTATACATAATTTGATAATGCCGTATTGTTAATTTTATTTTTGAATATTTTATAGTTAGAAATATTTGTGTATACACTATATTGTACATGGATTTTAAAGTATGCAATAAGTTAATTTCGTTTTTTGATTCGAAGTAAAGTTAAGAATGCATTATTTTGACAACGATGTGTTTATTTTGGGTGAATACTATTTGAAGCAATATAAAAATATTCCGCGAGATTCTAGCTTATAGCATTACCGTTCAATCGATTGAAAGTGAACACAGATGATACTTTGAGTATGTCAAAAGTGGATATTTCTCCACATTTTCGTAAAAATAACTACGGGGAAAAAACGATAAAAGGAATCACGTGAAAACATTATTATTATTATTATTATTTATTTTTTTTTTTGTAAATAGATTTTTCAATGGCTTATAGTTGTTTTTAAATTTAAAATAATAATATTATATTGGCTTGAACCTTATATTGAGTAAAACGAAATGAACGCTCAACCACCCACTAATTCTGTGTACGTAATTCTTTAACATTTTTATTTTTTTATTATCAAATGTAAAATGTGGATTCTAATGGCTTTAAAGTGAAGCCCAAAATTATTTTTAATTTTTCGTTTTAAATGTTTTACATAATCAATAAATATTTGTACGAAAATCCATCTAAACGTCTATTATTTGAATTATATTGTATATTATTTACTAAAATACCTGCATTTGAAAGTAAGAAAATCAACTGAAAAAATCCTGCATAACACTATTTCTATATTATAATTATTAATTACCGATAGCATTAATCAAATAATTTTTAAACTACTTTTAATACTCATTTTTTAAAGGACGATATTGTAAAACAACAACCAATATTTAATGTTGTAAAGTATTGAAATGCTTAGTGGTATTTAACTTTTAACATTTAATTATTTAACGAAAATTTTTTTTTAAAACAAATCAATTTTTTTTGTAATTGTCACCACGTAAATATGAAATTACAAAACCATTTGTTATTTATAATTATAATTATTTCATTTTTTATAAACTCAAACTCCGGTATCTCAGTAATTATATTATGTGGAAATAGTAATTTCATATTTATAATTATATGTGTATTGTACATTAATAATGACATTTTCAAAATTGTATTGTTTTCAAGATTTCAACACTTAATGATTAATTATATAAAACATAATATAAATATAATTTAATTATATATATATTTATAGATAATTACAAAAGAAAAAATTATACCAAATTTAATTTCAGCTTTTAATTACATTTTTCAAACTTTTAATCATCTGAAAAATATTCCAAATACTTTTTAAAATTATTTTTTATAACTACAATGTAGTTATAAAATACTACAATTCATATGCCAAAAGTTGGTAGATTGACAATTTCTACCGGTTTACTAACAATTTTTTTGTTTTTTCATTTATCGCATACCTACTTACATCTGATTTTGAGATCGAGTGAAATATATATTTTAAAACTATTAAATCAAACATTAAACAAAAACATGTGTAGAATATATTAAATCGATATATATATATTCAACAAATAAAGTACGAACATTTATTATGATTATAATAATATTATATTATATATATATATATAACAATATAGCTACTCGACTCATCATTACAAACATTGGATTTGACTTATTAAAAATTATCATGTTTTTGATATAATGCACATCAAAACCATTTATAACCAATCAGTGTTAACTTAAATTTGAAAGTGAATTAAAATAAATTGAGGTATTGTAATTAGAAATACTTGAACAAAAAATGTATTGATTTATTTCTAACAGAAAAGTAATTCGATTTTAATAATTTGAAAATTCGATTTTTGGATAGGTGATTGTAAAAAACACATTTATTTATTTAACATCATACAGATATTGTAAAGTGAAAATTGCACAAATATAATAGTACACACAAGAAGTAATTATTGTTTTTAATTATTTATTATTTTTATACCTATAGGTATATTAAAAGTTTATATAAAAATTCTTAGTCAGATTTCGTTATAAAGTAAAAGTTTGATGACAACAAAGAAAGAATGAAAAAGATAAAAAAACAAAAAATGACAAAACAAGTCAGATGACCATCACTAACTTGCTAAAATTGAAATATGAATAGTGTTAAATAGAATTTAATGACAATGAAAACATATATTCGTAAAATTAATAAATATGTTTAGATGAATATTTTAGAATGTTTTAGGCAATAATAGGAATTTCGTAATTAAATTCTATTATCTTAGAAAACTGCACACCACAAAAATCTCATTTATATATACACCACACTTAATGTACCTATTATTAAGTACAGACCCTAAAATTACTTTCCAAAAACGTAAACACATCAAATATATTACGTACGAGAGCTTAATTCTACTTTGTAAATGACACAAAATATCGAAAGAATGCCTTTAATGAGATGTAAAAACTTATCTAATTTAACCTACTATAATAATAGTATAAAGAAAATGAAAAACAAAAGTAAAACAAAACACCGTCATAGTTTAATCTCACGATCGGGATTCAATAAAAAACACTACATCAATAAATAATTTTTAATATTCTGAAGACCTAGCGTGTTGTTTAGAACACACGAATAATATTAAGGCCATTTATTTGTGTAAATATATCAAATTAAAAAAAAAAAAAAAATGTCTGATCAGTTGGGGATGGAAGTACTCAGTATCCGTGTGTCAATGGGGTGGATGCATTGAATAAAACGATTCTGAGTGGGTTAGGTATAATAATTGTTAATATTACTAAAATGAAATAAAATCATTTTTGACCTATAGATAGTCGTTTAAAAAAAAAATATATACAATGAAAATGCATGGATGCTTGCAATTTTTTTTTTTTTTTTTGTGGGGAGAAGTTCAGGTGAACGGTTCAATGTTGCATTGAAACTTGCCATGCAATGATTATGATCCTTCAAACATTTTTCAAATATGGTTTAGCAACATTCGATCAAAATCAAATTTAATGTTTATTTTATGTTAAACATCACATTTAAAGGTTGCATACAAGGTTTAATAAATGTTTAATTGTTTATTGGGAGCTATTTATACTATTTATATATTATTTTGTTATTTCCCTGCATTTATAAAATACTTTACACTACAATACATCGTATAAATGTAGTTTTTCTTTACGCTTAAGCAAACTACTAAAAAATCAAAAATATCCTTTTAATAGTACCAATTAGAACCAATTTGTTATTGATAACTATGCACTCTAAAACTTTTACTCGACACTTTATTTTATACCGCATTTTTAATGGCCAAATGATTTTACTTTAATAAATAAAATATCTTTTCGTTAGATAATTATTCTTAAACTCTATGAATATCATAGTATGTTTGATTGAAATTTCATTAGAAACAACTCAAAAGTTAATCCAGGGTTTCCAGTAGTTAAGAAATAGTATTCTGTCTAATTATTTGTTTTTTACGTATATATAATTCGTTTTTAAATACTGAACCGGGCAGGAATGTTGTGTTTTTAATTTTCTTCTTCGTTCAAAGAATACCAATATAAGTAAACGTTCACAAAAACAGCGTTACAAAAGGATTTTTGGATGAAATGGATAAAACTGGCAGGAAAAGGGTAGCAAGTACAATCATGGTTTGTATGTAATATATGCAAAATACAGTATGAATCGTATCAAACTTTTTGACCTGAACATAACGTAAGCAAACTACATAATACTATTTGATATGGTTTTGACTACTTCTTTAGTCAAATGTTTTATTAACTATTCCTCCGACTGAAAAAAAATATTATACTTAAAGAGAAATACAATCCCATTTTCACACCCAATGTATAAACTTTTGGATTGATTTAAGACTTACGAAGTACATAGACGCACGCGTGTCATGGTACGAAGTATCATTTCACATTATTAATATTTTATTTATTCTTTTACATTTGTACAGTCATCTAACGTTTGATATGTACCTATATTAATTACGGTGTCCCGGAGACATTTAATTATTTAGGTAATTAAGCAAAACTCAAAATCATACTCTTTAGGGTCCGGTATAATTTGGTGCGTTGAACTCCCGTTTTTATTACATGTCATATTCGGTACTGTTATTCACAAGAATCCGTGTATTCAATATAGCTGCAGGCAATCGGTGAAGTAAATATATTATTTAATTTAACATTTTGTGCATAATACGTGTTCGTTAATAACGACGTAACTAACCTATTTTATTTTACCAGTGTGCCTCAGGTATATTTTTTCTGGAGGGGCCAGTTAATTTTAAGGGCAACTTTTTCATGAGAAAAAAAAATCCATCCCCAAATAACAAACTATATACTTACTATAATTTACTATTTAATTAATTGTAATACCAGTTATTGTTTTTATTTTTAATTTAGAAGCATAAGACGATTCTGACCAAAGTTCGGAATAATATTTTTTTCCAATTTAGAAAAACGTTGAATTCGTATTGGTAGTTTTTTTTTGCGCTTAAGAATTCTACCAAACGAAAAATGCCTTTCATAAAATACTAATAAGCAAAACTTGTACCTAAAAATGCCAAAAACCCTTATTTGACTATTTTTACCAGAAAAAAATGTGTACATAGGTAGGTACATGAAATATTAAGATTACGTTTTTTTTATAAACATTTCTGGAAAGTAAAACATTTTTGAAGTTTTATCACGTTAATATTCTGCTATCATTAATATTTGGTATTAATTAAAAGTTTTTTGGTCACCAATTGTTGGTAATTTTCGGTGATTTTGTTTTACATTTAAGAAAATTACTAGAAAAATATAAAAAAATTACGAATTTTTTTTATCAGAAAGCTTTTCATCTAAAAGTTCTTACTTGACACCTTTTACTCAAAATTGTGTATACATACAAGAACAAGTTAGGAAAGCTTATTCTGCGAGCGTGCTAAATTCCTGGTCTCTAAAGTATTTTAAACAATAATCTAAAAACGTAAAACAAAACGAATAACATCTATCTCTTAAGTAACCAAATTGACAATTGTAAGTATATATAACAAATGGACGGATGGACGGACATAACGGACATAGAATATAGGTGTCTAAACTATTATGTTTAGAAATATAAATTGTAAAACCATAATACGCTTAGAATATAAAAAATAACGGCCCATTACGGGAGGTGCCATATCTGCTCTGGCTAAGCCACTGCTAGTGTATACCTATACATTTTAATCAGAATAATATATCTTAGGAAATTAAAACCATTGTGTATACCATACGCACTGAAAGAAATCTTGTAATGAAGTTTTATTTCAATTAATCTATGGTAATAATGATTTATTTGCCGATGATTTTAACACGCGTTTTATACATGCATTTTATGGAAATCAAATGTTTTACAAAGCGAATGAATAAAAACCAATAAATATGACGTACATTATACAGAAAAATTTATATAATTTACATCAATTTAAAAACTACACAATACGTACGCGTTTGAGAGTTTTAGAGGCGCGATATAATATCGATGGTGGGGGGAGGGGGCGTATACCTACGAACATAGATACGAGAGTATTGTAACATTATTTGGCGCATCACGCGGAAGTCATGTCGGACGATATTTAAACGATACCGTAGAGTATTCACCATGTTTATGAATCTCACGAGATAAGCTTTCCTCGAGAGAGAGGACAACTGATGATGACAGGACAGGGATACAAGGTTCAATTTTCTACAATACGAGACGTCGTAAAAACAAAGGCATAGGTTCCAGTAGAGGAACAATACAGGATAAAGATAACGTTTATGTTCCTTACTGCTTAACGGGCGTGTTTTGAAAGCTTCCGTATTACACATTCTCGTAAACAACCATAGAACATACATATACATTATACGCCATTACTTTCGAAGATATATTATTATTTTTCTACACAAAATTTTGGGTTCAAAGAAATTTTGGTGAAAATATCTGCATCGAAAATAGCCGTGAAAAAATGACAATTCTTTGCAAATATAGCTGCAAGAAAATTAAAAACTATGACCAAGTAGGTAGGTAGGTATAAAATACGGTTAAAGGAAAAAAAAAACATTTGTATATACCATATTATATTGTTAATCAGATAGTTACTTAGCAGGTGATGAAAAAATTCTACACGATAGTAATTCATATACGAGTATTGTCTATTAATCTGCTGAGATGGAATACGTTTTAAATTTTTCGTTTATCAATGTACGTGTAAAGCCCGGTGTCACGGTAAAATCTTACCCACGGACAATCTATACACCGGTATAAAGTTTCGTTTTCGCGTCGAGAGTTTAAATTTTTATACTTTTTGAAGAATTTCAGTTTTGTTAAACGTTAATAAATGTTATTTCACTTTACTCAAACAAAGACCCACAAAAAAATAAAAAATTGAAAATAAAGGGTAGAAACTATAAGCAACACTCTTTTTAAATTTAATATTACACACCTAAATATATTATATATGCAAAAATATTTAGGAAATATTAAACATATAGGTAATTAATAAATTAGAAATTTCAGTTAAGGAGCGGCTTTACTCCTCAAAATGTTTAACTTGAAAGACTTAAAGTTGTAAAAAAATTGAATTCTAATTTTAGTCATTTTAGTTTTTCTTTACTTGTTTATTAAAAATATAAAGAAAAAAAATTAAAAAATGTTCGTTTTAAAGTACCGTCCTAATAAAATTTACTACCAGATAATAGTGTAAATATGTAATAAGTAGTTAGTAAGTTACTAGAATAAAATTAACTTTTATATACCAAAGACAAATAATTGCATATCAAACATATTATTTAAATAACCGTAAAAATTCAATTTTACCAAAAAATTTAATATTTTGTAAAACATAATTTTTCTTGAAAAAACGATTGATGTACTCGGAATTTTTAAATACATTTTTATGAACAATATTAAGTTCTAGATTTATTATGTTCTGTATATTAGTATAAAAATAAGTGGTATAGTTATTGAATTAATTCAAAAAAACTAAAAACTATATTTTGCTACTTTCTTATGTGGTATTGAACAAAATTGGGGAATGGTGGTTAAATATTAATAATACAATCTATAATAATCATTATTTTACCCATACATATATATCCATAACCCCATAACTACAGAAAATCCTAATACTTGTGTATTACCTAGCTATTACATATGTTTTAACTATTTTCCAATCTTTGTATTTTTTTTTTTTTAAACATTTTACCGAAAACCATTTCAATATCAACCTCCGTGATATTGAAATTGTTTCGATACGGTTAAAAGCTTTGGATCTCGAAGACGAACATATAAACCTACATTACTGAAGACGGTCTTAAAACTGCCATTTTTCTGTTAGCTAATATCCTACAACCCACATGATACTAGCAAATAAGAAAGGAATGGGTATATAAATAAACTTTTAAAAATACATTTTTAAAGGGTTACATTGGTCGATCAAGTGTTTTAGTTAATCAGTTTCGAATGGTCAGCTATTCTATAATTATTATTCGATTACGATTTGTCAATACTATACAGATTAATAACTTCATAGCCAGAATTCATCTTTAACTTATTTGCTAATACGTGTCAAAATGGTTGGGTATCCGAAACCATTCCTTTTGTGTTGTACGGATAGTTCTATAGATCTTGAAAAATCCTTCTACCTTGACATAAAGTTCGTAGAGAGTAAAACAAGTAAAGGAAAGTCATTTGTTTCCTGAACACTAACAGTGATAACTGTACTTTATTTAATAAGGTATTTCTCTTGTTGGAATTATTGGAAATCGAAAAATATTTGAAATAACTTGGATAAAAAATTTTTAAATATTAAAATCAAACAAGATCATAATTTTTATATATTATATTAAATGAGAGGAAATTATATAAAAAAAAATCAGAGATAAAGCATTGAAAAAATGTCACTCAAATACCATAGTTATTTAAATTAAATATTCGATTTTAATTATTATAATGATAAATAGGTAATATTTTTATCGATAATATATAAATAACTCATTAAAGTTCAATAAAATGTATCAATATATATTTGTTTTTATTTATTTTTTATTTGATATCTATCAAAAATACATACGTGTGATATATTGTATGTATTTGAAATTTTACAATTCTTTTCATATTAGGTAACTTTTCACCCGATTCAGTGAAATATATTTGATTTAAGAATTTCAAAACTTTTATTTTTACTTGTTTGGTATTTCGAGTATAACCCTAGAACCCTTCTGGGATAAAAAGAAAAAACTTATAATAATATATTTTCTAGTTGAAATTCTCTAAGTGGTACCTACTATGTGTTATGCGAGATATGCCCTATTCTACACGGAAATTAAATTTTTGTGCAATTGATTTCAAAGAAACATCTAGAGCAAATATATGTCTTTTGAAGTATCTGCTACAATTTGTAGATGAAGTGAAATGTTAGTTTAAGAAGTTATTTATTTAGAGGTTAGGTTTTATTTTTAATAAATTATGCATTGTGGGATATATTTACAAAATTAAATAGGTTTAAAAAAAAATACATAATAAAACATAATATATATAGTAATAATAATTAATTAGAGTTATTGACTTGAGGAGTAACGTAACGCAAATTATAAATATAACTATGATGGGAATAACTTTTGAAGTAACGTGAGCGATATTAATTTAATTACCTATATTTTTTGGAGAGTAACTTATTTATAATTTAAATAATTTTTAATAGTGATATTTCGGAATAACGAGTTACATATTTATTTATTATAAGTATCTATAATAAAATACATTTAGTTTGGTAATTTTTTGCTTTCTGTAATTGTAATTTTTAATAAATGATGTACATTTTTAGATGTTAATCTACACTGATTGGCGATCAACTCCTACCAAAAATTAAAACAATAGCATTTTAGATTGTAATTCTAATATTATAAAGATTTGATGAGCTTAAAAAAATATCAATGTCAATTATACGCATTACTTTTAAATTTAACTACAAATATAAATTCATTATTCAAAAAACATAATTTCCATAAAACTGTATTTTATATAATAACTCGTATTGTTATAAATTAATATATATATATTATAAAACAATTATATCATACAAGAATTCTGAATTGTTTTATAATTAATCTTTTTTATATATAAAATTAAAAAAATTAATTAATTCAAATATGTAATCCTCTTATAAAAATTAAAATAAATATATATTAAAAAAATAACAAAATGTACATAAAGCAAATTAATACCTATATATTATAAAATAATAATATGTAAAAAATAAAGTATGCCTAGAGCATTTGTTATTTTTATAAAGATAACAGTTTAAAAGTAATCTTTTTTGGTACCTAAGTTAATTTTAAAAATTTTTTAAAAGTCCAATTGTATTATTTTTAGTTACTAGTTATTGAACTTTTCGAGGTCTGTATCTATATTATAATTTATGCAAATTATACGATTTTAAATATTGACAAAATGTTTAGTTTGAACATATACAAAATATATATAATAAAATTAAAGTTCCATATATTCTATACATTATTCTTGTTTTTGTTGTGTATGATATGATTAGGTACATATAAACTACTAAAATAGAAAAAACAATGTTATTTTCAAACCTTAATTAGTGGGCATCGTACGTACGCTTTTAAAAGATTAATATTTACAATGTGATATGGCTTTACCCTTCGGGACTATTATTTTTTTTTCATTAATCCTTTTAACCCCATTGTTATTATTGTGGAATAGTATAAGTAGTATGAATATAATTTATAGAGGTATATACAGTACTATACCTATTAAAAACAATATATGTATATGTTATTGAACCGTAAAGAAAATATAAAAAGAGTATTGATGATCTAAGACTTATTATTTGTGGTTTAAATAACGGTAGTGACATTATATATTATAAATCACATCTTTTATTGGGTTAAAAAAAAACACATACAATATTATGATTAATAAAATATTAGTCAAAAATTTTTAAAATTAACAAAATAATTTTAAACGTCCATAATTAACTATTATTACTTTTCAGTCGAAATATTCTTGAACGCCTTATCATATTATATTTTAAAGTCTAAAGTTACAGAAACGTGAAGATATTTATATATTTTACTGAAACGTATAGTTTATTTCTAAAAGTACTTTTAGCGCTGTTAAAGTTCTTAAATCCTCTAATGCACAACCGATCGATAGAACTTAAAAATTGTTATTGTATTTTTAAATTGATATATATATTTGTAGCTTTTCAATTAAATAGGCAAATATGAACAAAAAAACAAATAAATTAACTCTGTAAAATTTACAAATAAAGAATCACTTATAACGTATTTTGTGAACTGAAATGTAATAACTGTGGTAGACAAGTGAAGTGACGATTAAATATTATATCAACTGAATTAATCAAATTTCCTGTAAAGGTCATAAATAATATTAATTATTATAATACAGTTGTATAATAATATGCAATTATTTCAACCACTGAAATTGCCTAAATTTTTTTTCTTCTTTTCAGCTTTTTTTTTAAGATCCGTGAAAATTATTGATGATTTTTTTATGCATGGAAATGTGAAATTAATTATATAGATGCAATACTTGTACATACTTAACATGAAAGGAAATATTTGGAAAAATATTTGAAAAGAACTATTTGGAAACATAAAAAAATATTATAATCGAATTATTTATGAAGTATAATAAATACATATTTAAAGTTCACTATTGCTATTTTCTGGTATTAAATTTTGACGGAAATTCCATAATATATAGCTTACCAAAAACACACACACGTACTATCAATAGATAATACTACTAACTTATAAGTGTCAGGTCTATGCAAATAATATACATCAAATACAGAAATTAAGTTTAGCCAAAAGTACTGGCTTATTTTATATTTATGTTCTTCTTCATTGTTTCAATTCTCTAGAGAAAAAAACATTTTATATTATAATATATATGTTTTTTTTTTATAGATTTCACATTTTCACAGTTAAATGCAATTTGTAATTATAATATTATTACATCTTATATTTTTATATTATATTGATAGTTTTAATTATGCATCGGCTATAAAATTAAGGCAAACATCTGCTATTTAGTATCGAGCCTAAACAATGTTAAATATATTTACTATTAATGTATACCTAAACTATATTGACCTCTAACCTATATGAGTGTTATCACATAAAGTTTGTTTTTAAATAGATATTCATATCAATATTTGAATGATTAAAATTTAAAATACTTGAGTATTTAATTAAGATACTATAATATTAAGTTATTTTATAATGATTTTATGGAAATGATATTTTATTTTATCATCTGAGATACAACAAATTAGAGTAGGTACCTATTTAATAACTAATGGTACATATTGTATTTTTCTTATATTTAAGATAAATAAGAGAATTAAAACGTAATATTTTATCATATTTTGTTCAGACGAATAAGTTATATTAAATATTTAATTCTTAAAAAACACAGTTCAAACAAGTTTGGAAAATATCTTTGAATACTTACACGAATGCAATCCCCGAGGAATTGTTTTGGGTACATGACATGACGTGTTTTTAATGTGTATTTAAAAAAGAACATTATTCCATTTATAGTTTTAAGGCCACTCGGTTTTAATTTATTCAATATAAAATTATTAACAAACTTTTTTTGAAACCTAATATTTTTCGGTAAAGTTAGCTGGTTACGTATTATTTAACACAAAATATAATATTTTAATATATTTATTATATATTATAATAGTACCTAACTATTTATTAATTTAATTATATAGTATGTAGTATAGTATTTATTTAAATTTAAGATCATGCTTAAATGTTTCATGAGAATAATTTTGATTATAAGATTGTTAGAAGATTTAAAATATGTAAGAATATTACATTTGGTAAAAAATGATGTATATTTATAGACTGATTGTCGATTACTATCATCTTATTTTGTTCCAGCCTGTTGTATTATTATTTAACATCTTCAATAAATGATAAGTAATTTCATTCGGAAAAAACAGTCTGAAATATAAGTATAAAACTAGAATACTAATGAGAGATTTGTCCATTATACAAATAGTACCTACTTAATGGAAAGAGTACAAATAAATTGTGATTTAAATTTAATTTTTAAAATAAAATAGACGTACAGATACAGATAGTGAAAGTTGATGTATTGTTTTTTCTGTATTCTGACAGCATAGTTTATTATTATTATTATTATTTCAATTTTGAAAGCAAATATAAATCATTCCATTCGAAAAACGATTCTGAGCAAAGTTTATTATAATATTATTATTAAAAAAAAAAAAAAAAAAAAATCGACCACCGTGACAACTGTATTTATTATTTTACTATATTTATAAAAAAAAAAAAAAAAAACGTTTTATACATTATAAAAGGTAGTTTTCCATTAGGTACATATTAGGTAATTAAGTTAGAAATATGATTGTTTTATATAAACAACGTAATGTCACTAACATAAAATAATTATAACGAATTATATAAAAAATAGCACGTTTAGGTTTAAATTAAAGTGTTATCCTATAGTTATAACATGAGATATAGTAATATGTTTTTCTCATACGATCATATATCATTTTTTTGATTAATATAATTATAATTAATTATAATATTAAATTATTATATTTACGTTCAATTGTTATAGATGCGCTTAATATGTTTTTTTGAAAAAAAAAATCGTTAATTATAAATAATGTTTATACTAACCTTAAATATTAATATGATTAGTATTTTGGAAACAGAAATCGACGAAACAACGTTTTCATAAATTTACTAAACGTATAACTCAATTTTTTTAAAACGTCACTTAGCACGTATTTGATTGTGCCCCCCGTAAATATTTTAAACAACAGGTTTTAAAGAAATTAGATAAATTAATTGTACAGAAAATTGCCCAAAACAGTTATTACTACGGCTATATTTGAAAATAACGATCTCAACCTTCATCGGCATAACATATTACCCGACGTAAACAATAGGTACGAGGTTATAATACTGTAGTTTGAAATTCTGTTTTTCGTATATACAATAATTGGTGTATAATAAATCAAAACTGACACCAATTAGTGGTTAAATATATATTTTTTACTTACGTTGTAATCGTCAATATTAATACAAGTCGTGTAGTTGGACCATACTGCACCCGATATGGGATGCTTGAACCACGTGCCATCTTTATTGCAAATTTTATAAGCAGTTCCTATAACATACAGTTCAAATTAATGTCGATTTAATTAAATCAAAACAAATATCATATTCATATCCATATTTGCATATATTATAGTATGTACCGTATGCCATCATAAGCGTAGGGATTTTAGTTATATTATACACAACGATTATAAATTAATATTATGACATTATTATTTTTCAAAAGCTATTTTTTTTATGTAAATTTCAAAATAATAAAATATTTCTGTCTTATAACAACTTGTTTGAAAAAAATATAAAAAATATATTGATAATTCTAGGTGATACTCAATTGGTTATACCGTGATTCGTATATCTACCATATTATTTTACTGAATTTTGAGGGATTGTAGTTAAAAAAATATTTAATCAAAATCGACAATTTGGCCATAAAACATTTACAAAAAAATTTTTTTTCATTTTGTCAAAATTGTAAATTATTGTTCCATGATAATTAAAAAACAACGCGTACAATAGTATAAAATATACCGTGTATATATGCACAGATTCAGAATTTTTTTTCGTGTTTTTTTTTTTTTTTTTGGGAGGGGGGATATTAGAGGATTCTACAAATATTAAAAAAAAAGTATTTTTTTTAAAAACTTTACTACAAATTACTACAAAAAATAAATTTGTAAATTTGGAAGGGGGAGGGGGGTTCCAGACTCATAATACATTATGTTATACAGCCATATTGAAGTTATAGTGCGTGTTCGAGATAACTGGAAATACTCTTATCTCCTCAAGTTTGTATCCAAACAGAATTTTTTCTTTATGTAAAAAGTAATAACTAAACTAATAAGAATCTACATAAAAATATACATAATTTTCGTATGTTTTATAAATTTGGATCTTTTAGATTTACGCATGCGTAGTTAAAAGAAATATTTTTAATGTTTATCTATATTTTTGACATGACATTTAGGTAAATGGAATTTAAACATTTTAAATGCAGTTTTAAATTTGAAATAAATTGTTTTTAAAATTTTAAATGATTGTAACTTGATCCATATTGATTTTAGAACAATAATTTATATATTAAAAAGATCCTGAAAAATCAGCATAAATAATTCATTTTTTAGAAATTGAACTGAAATTTAAATTTAATTTCTAACCATTTTAAACTATTAAAAAAAAAAAATTATATTTTTCATTTTATGTAATAGTTTATATTGATCACTCAGTTAATTCTGAAACTAAACCATAATTTATATATCAAAATTACTCTTTTTCATCTACTCTAATCACGTATTAAAAATAGAAATTCCCATTAAAATAAATTCGTTTAACGGCACATAATATGTAAATCTAATAATCTTTTATTTAATAAAGATTTGCTAATTGTGCGTTTTTTTTCATGTAATTAAATATATGTCTATTTTCTATAATATATAATTTAAACAATTTTAATTAATCAAAATTTTGAAAGAATATAGAGTGTTTCAAATTATCTAGAACACATTGTATATTATAATTTATCACAACGTGGATTTAATAAACTACTGTTTGATATTATAAATTATAGTTCAAGATTATTATTAAATTAAAAAAATGGATTTTGATACTTTGAGTTGTTGTCATTCATTCAGTAATAATGTAAATCAGTTCATTTAAACCTCAAAAATCAACCCATTTCAATGTAAAAAAAAAAGAGGTCATTAGGGATTGGAAGAACTTCGCTTGTTGGGTAGGATACTGGTGGTATATTACATTTAAGAGAAATGCTAAATCATTTCTTTCTAAAAAAAAAAAACGATTCTGAGCAAAGATTTGGTGGATATACTTGACAATTACTAAGAGTTGGCAAATTGATTATACATGTATAAAACGTATTTTTTTATATAGAAAATTAATACATTTTTTTTATAAAGTGATGTCCAATATGTACCTCCAATTGTTAATATAAGGTATACTATTATGTAACAATATATCACTATAACTTATAGGGTTAATAATCATTTAATTTTTCATTCAAGTAACAAATTAATAACAAATAGGTATTAATTTATGACAATATGACTATAAAATATAAACTATAAAGTACATGCAAGTATTTAATACAAATATAATAAAAATATTAGTTTGTTTAGAATATCAATCCTTTTATTTTTACAAAATTAAAGTAATCTGTAATAATAAATAAAAATAAAAATGTAACTATTAATATTTAATATATAAGTCCGATGACCATTTTAATTTCTTAATCATAAATTTTAAATTTTAAATGCGGTTAAGTCCTTGGTTGCAAACATTATGTTTGGCCAACCTTCGAACGACATAAACTTAACTCGAATATTAATATTTAATAATTAATACTAAATAAAAAAGTTTTGACTATATTTTTGGGAATTGGGTGAATAAATGATAGCGTGATAAATTGTTTCTATTATTAAAGGCGTTTTGTTTACAAGGACATTATCAGTATTGTCAAAGAGATTATACAATTTTAAGATATAAAGTAGAGTTTTATATAAAAATGTATGTATAATACTTGAATTATTCATTAGAGTATAATACGTCCTAACCCTGCATTAATGTAGATTATACTAATAATATTTATATATGTTAATATTATATAATATAATGAACAAAAAAAAAGTTAGAAAAAGTGCAAAAAATTATTCGGATGTAAAGGAGTACGAACCGAGGATAAATTGTAAGTCAAATTCTGTCTTCACCATTTTTTTTTTTGATCAAGAAATATATATTTTTCAAAAAAAAAAAAAAGTGAGAAAATCGAATAAAAAACCAATTAGGTATGAATTAAATGTCTCAAATTTATTGTACTGACCGATTTGAATAAATTTTTTTGTGTGTAGCTAGAATAACGTAATTGTAATATCTACTGTATTAAATGTCTTGAAACCTAAAATTAAGACTATTATAAATTAAAAGTCTCAAAATTGAAAATAGCTATAAATAACCCAAAATTTGGAAAAAAATTTCCATAATTGAAAATTTGTCTTCATAATGTGATAATATATGTATTTGGTAGAAATTTCAAATGTATAGATCTATTATTCCTCGAAATTCGAACACATTTCATATCGAAATGTCGAAAAATGTAATGTGTATTTAAAAAAAATTGAAATAGTTATTAATAAATATTACCAATACTTAAATTTTTTTATGTTTATATTTTTTTTTATTCAATTTTCAGATCTAAAAACTAAAATTTAGCCTATTATGAGTTGAATGTCACAAATTTGCATTTTATTGTTATATAAATAGTTTAAAAATGAATAAAAATGTTTACCTTTTTTTTACAATATTTTACGTATATACGTTTGTGGTAAAAATTTCATGCTACTAGCATTAATATTTTCGGAATTATGAATAATTTTACCACAATCGTATTTACCGATTACTATGCAAATTTTTTGGTAGGTTTTTCTTACGCGTTTTTTAAAAAAATTGAAAACTAACCTTTCTAAAGCACGAATCGGAACACTTCTTCTTATATAATTTTGGATAGATATAAAAAAAAAAAAAACACAACACCAGAAAACCAATGATTAAAACTAAAATGATTATGAAAAATAGGCACCTTCAAAAAATTTGTGCTAGAGAAAATTATGATTCTGAAACCGTGGGAAACGATTAATATATACTAACAATTCGATATTTATTAACGTTAGTCATCTCTATTGAATAAAAATTCTATATATTTCCAATTTTCTCCAAATTATGTTGTTATTGTTAATGTAGTCCTATAAAAAAAATTATTAAATTTTTTTTTATCTTGTCAAAACCATATTATATATATATAAAATAATAATAAAATGACTTATATATACATTTTTACAAGGCCACTGTCAAAATAATATTTTTCCATAAATATAGTTATATAGTTAGTATAGGCCAAATAAGTTATTATTTGAAAAATAATGAAGTTTTCGTTTTGTTCAAATCGTATTTCGTAAATAACCACCTAATAACTTTATTAAAATGAAAAACCTTAAATAACCTAATAATTTAAATAAATCAATAGATAAGTAATAACAAAATTAGATATACTATACTATCAAATAACATTATTAATGAAATATTCATATATATTTTAATGTATAAGAATATAATGAAAATGTTTAATGTTTAACATAAATAATGTTTGAAAAAATTACAAGATCCATCAAAAGGTTATGATATTTATTTTTCATTTCTTTCAAACCTTGAGTTTTTTTTTAGTATAAAATAAAAACCATAAAATAACGTAATATACGCATATTTCAATTTATTCCACTGTATTTTATCACCTTACACGACGATCAATAATCGCAAGTTCAAATAACGAAGAAGGGAATACAATATACTAGTTGGGAATCCGTTCCAGACAATCACACAATATCATAGAAGCAGATAGTCATTGGTGCTAGTATATTGTGATAGGTTCGGCATAGAATAGTCATACTATTATGGAGTATGAAAGTTTCTCAATGGGAAGAAAACAATGTTTGAACATTTTTCAAACATGTTAACAAATTAATAAATTTTGTTGCATATATTGTGTATAACACATATATGTATTACATAATTGTATCAATAAAGTACGTGAAATGTGTAACTATATTGTAATAAAATGAATTATGTTTTATATTTTCATTAAAATAATTAATAATTATGTATTTCTAAACATATTTCTTATAATGTAAAGCCGCAACTTTTTAAAATTTTATTTTACAGAAATAATTATTAATTATTTTCACAATAGGACCGGTTTGTGAAAAACCTCAGTTATATTGAGGATTTGAATAATTCGGTGACCCGTCCAGTTCTGATAAGACTGTTAATTTAAATACGTATATCAACGTTTAATAGCCCCAAAAATCGTTACAAAACAACCAGTATTCAATTATTATTTTAAACATGTATATAATAATAAATCATTGTAATTATGAATTTATTTCACGACTAGAGTTTATAGTTTGTACTGTTTATAAAAGAAATTATAAAAATTTTAAGTGATTACAATAAAAAAAAAAAAAGATATTTCGAAATTAAATTAAAATAATATGATAAAGGTTAGCCAATTTACGAATATTTACACATTATTAAATGTTATTACTTAAACTTAAAAGTAAATGTCATGTTCTATGTAATTATGCATTCCTAAGAATTACGAATTTTCAAATAATTCAAAATTCTTCTATCTTTTGACACATCAGTATTATGATTGGAAATATTGTTATTTGATGACCAAAAAGATTCGTGATATATGCATTGATAACTTATTTATATATATATATCTTATTAGAATTGATAAATAAAAATGTGTTTTTCGTGATAACGACTTATTTTTCATCATTTTATTAAATTAATTTTAAAATATATTAATATTTTTATTTAGCTTGTTTGCTATCCTATGTTGTAGAACAAAATTCAATGATTTAATTATATAATAAACTTACCTACTGGTATTGATTATTTAAGAAAATAGTCTTAAAAAATTGTGTAATATCGGGAAAAATTACATAGTGGTGTCGTTTTTTCCGAGTTGAAATGTATACATTTGGGTACCCATAACTACCAATATTAATTTTAATTTTAATTAAATTTTTTAGAAATAATGGTACTAAATTATAGTTGTAAAATCAAACGATAATCATAGTCAAAAATTTAGTTGAATAATTGTTCAAAAGTACCCTTTGATTAAAATAAATGATCATCATTTTAGTAGAACATTTATGAATATTGTATTATTAGTGATCTAAATTTATTGTTAAATATTATTACAAATTATTTAATTTGTTCAAATAACAATAAAATCAATTAAATTAAACAATTAATAAATAATATTTGTATACACGTGAAAAAAATATAATTTATGAAAATAAGTATGTCATTTTTCCCGATCCCTCAGGGTAAAATGACATAGTACATCATTTTTAAAAAATGAAGTTTTTTGAAAAAATAATTAATTCTTTAGAAATTCGTTCATCTATATTTATGTACAGGATATAAATAAATATGTAGTCCAAGTTTCGGGTTTTAGCTTATAATAATAACTTTGATAAGTCAAGTTTTATAAATGATATGTCATATTTATTAAGCCTGTCTCCTATAAATATTTGTACTTAACTTGTTCAAAGATATTTAAACAAGAGTTTTAAAAATTTTCTATGGAATAATTATTTTGAAAATAACAAAAAAGCAGATTTTTTAAACTAGGAAAATTTGACATATTCAGATTATTTTACAGCTTTTGAAAAATTTCTCAAAAGCTAGAACTAGGTAATAGAATTATTTTTGCGACATCCATATTTAACTTATAGAAGGGTCAAATGAAATATTTTAAATACTATTGTTTATAGTATAGATTTACATAAATATAATTAGTTAATATAATTTGGATACGGGTTCTCAATATAGATATACCAATCATCAAAAATCCCACTCTTTATTATTGTTGTTACTTGAAGTGAAAATTTAAAAAGTCATAAAAACTTCATTATGAAATTACGAAAAATAATGCATAAAATAAATAATTAAATTAATACATATTGAAAATATAATATCCGATTTACGTTTTTTGAATTTTTATAAAAATATGACAATCCATTAACATATAAAATACTTTATCCGGGGTTTTAATTATTTTGAAATAAATTAACGGTATTATTATGTTAAAGACTCAAGATATTTCAGTCACGATATTAATACATTATTATAATTATTTTAATGTGCATACAATATACTTTCAAAGGAAAGAAATCCATATGTGCCTTATACTATATTAGATATTTAAAATCAAATAATGAAAAGTCATATTGTATAAATAAACGTACATTGTTATCTTAAAGTTTGTCTAACATAAATATTTTTTTCAAGCATTCAACTAAATATATACAAACAATAAACAAACTCACTTGTTGGATCAAATCCAGAAATAAACTGTGGACACGGTTGATGTACAGTAACTCCAGCATCAGTATCGGGCCAACAAAGCCATCCATCAAACGTTCCACGGCAGAATTGTGAACCTGTCAACAAAATAAACTAACCTCAATCTTTTTTATGTATATTATATAATCTGGGAACTGAAGAGTGTATATGCATAAATATAAATACAACGAAAATATACATATACATATAATGTATACTATATAAATATAGGTAGGTATAATAAAGATGTATAAATGTATAATGCATGGCAGAAATCTCGTTTAATCGAAAAAACTTGTTACATAGGAAACATGAATAAATATAAATGTACTTTTTGCTGGATATGAATAAAAATGCATACCTTATGTGATTGTGTACACTTCAACAGTTTAGAACTATTTCACGAATGAATTTTTAGGTGAATAACAAAATCTTCAAAACATATAATAGTATAATATAATAATATATATTACATAATTTACGTAATAATTAGTAAATATTCTAGTAAGTTGCCATTTTCAATAATAATTAGATATTAGAAACAAAAATAATTGAAATATTATAAGATGGGGTATGTAGAGGATGAAAGCATTTTGCTCATTGAATAAGATTTGGGTGTAATAGTATACACAATTAATTATGTTACTTTATAATTATGTATATACCCCTATAGTTCGGGGTTTAGAATAGACCTACAGTGACTTTTGCTTTTAAAAGGCCATTAAAAAGAGGTAATGGAGAGAAACAGCAGCTGCTACTACAGACCATTGGTGATTTCTGTATTAGACTAACGGCAATGGAAGAAAATGACGACGGCAGCTTGAAGATATTTCAAGTAATGGCTCATCAACTGCGATGTGGAGGAGAAGGAGTCCACCACATTACATTTCCTAGTAAAGTAGTATGGATCAAGTAAAGGAAGATTTGGAAGTTATAGGAACAGATATACTTGGAAATATCAATACCAGCAAGAGAAAAAATCAAGGCTTCTCAGGTCATCAGAAATGCTTGGAAAAACATCGGAACATGGAACGTTATTACTATGTTAAATATTGGTAAATTATTTACGATATAGATTAGATATAGATAGGTATATTAGTGGTGAGTGAACTTAGATGACCAGGAAACGGTGACTTCTGGACGAATGATCACCGCTTTATTTATTCTGGTGATGAAATACCAGGAAGTACGTGTGTAAAATTCATGATAAACAAGAAATGGGATCACCAAATCATGAACAAAATAGCATACAATGAGGCTTATACTGATTAAACTTAGAGCAAAGCCAAATTATATTGTATTAATCCAAGTGTGTTTCCCAACATCAGATGCAGAAAATGAAAACGGTTCGTATTAGGATACCGCCTCTTGCTTAAAAGGAAGATTGATGTAGGATAAAAGTCTCTTTATTATATAAAAATTATATACAAGTGAGATGTTCAAACAACATTGAAAGGTATTTATATACATATATATATATGTATTTACAAAGTATGGCCGGGGGTCAGAGGGATGAGGTACAATGATAGAATCCTAGAGCTCCACCTCCGGGAGGGACGTTCCCTATAACCCTGCTTATATAAGTGAACTGCCCAAGACTAATTCTCGGGTCTGGAGTTCCTCCGACAGGTGTCGGATACTGCAGGTTCTTCGTGAGTTCCACGTCCGTTGGGACAGCGATTGGGATTACAATAATTTTTACAATATTACAATTATTATCGGTATCGGTTCGTGGTAGATGGCACCTATGACGAGATGCTTTCAAAAATAGCATTTGATTATCAACTGGCAAAAAACTAAAGTTATAATCTGCAAAAATTAAACCAAATTCGTAGAATTAACATCCACGCTAGGGGTTAAATGCTTGAACAAGTTGAAACTTCAAATACCTAGGCAGTACAATCAACTAAACTGGCAGATGTGACATGGAAATAAGATTCAGAATTTTACAGTCGAAGTCGGCATTCGTGAACTAGAAAAAATTGATATGCTCCAATAACATGAGTATTAGGTTATGAAAACGCTTCATAAAAGTATATTTATGGAATGTGGCTCTATATGGTTGCGAAACTTGGATAATAAATAAGGCAGAGCAAAATATTCTAGAAATCTTTGAACTATGCTGCTAGTGAAGGACGGTGCGAGTGAGTTGGATAGAACACCGTACCAACGAAAACATACTCAGTAAAATTAATGAACGCAGAGAGATACTTAAAACCATTAGTGCAAGTCGATGGAACATGGTTGGACACATATTGAGACACTAAAATGAACTAATTTATAGATTAATAGAAGGAAAAAGGGACAGAGGCCGACCAAGAATATAATTTGTCAAACAAATTATTTCCGAAGCTGAACTATCAAATTACATTAAACTGAAGAGGCTAGCTAGGAGCAGTGAAGAATGGGAGTGCACGACCATTTGTAAAACTAAACAAAATGTTAACTACAAAAGATAATAAGAATTATGTATGTTAATTATATAAATACTATAACTGTAAAAAAAATAATGATATTTATATATTTATAGTAACAGTGTCATCTTTATTTTTATTTTTTTATTGGGTAAAAATTGTTCGTTATATAAGATTTTTTTACGCTTAAGATAAATACTAGGAAAATAAAAAATAACCTCTGGAAAATATGATCTAGAACAAATAATTTATCAAAAAATCCTTACTTTGAAACTTCTACTCCATTCCTTCTACCGAAAAATTGTTTCCAAAAAAAAAAAAAAAAAAAATGAAAATAAATCTCATAGTAAAATCAATCGATTCCTCATTCCATTCAAAATCTAAAATATGTATTCAACGTATTTATGATGTTTTTAATTCACAATAAGTAGCGAGTATAACATTTTAAATTTTTTCAGAAAATACTTAAAAATATTTCTGAGTTGATTAGTATAGCTTTAACTTTATTCAAAAGTTTTTTGAATTTTGTTTTTAAATTCGTATATTTATACAAGAAATATTGTTAATATTATATTCATTTGAAATGTAGGTATGATATTTTGAATAACATAAAAACAACCAATATATATCAATAACAGCTTAATAATAAATAATCGTCTTCGTTCGTAAATATTTTTATAAAAACTTTAACATAAGTAGCTCATAAAATATTTTTGTGCTTTTTTTAGCGTTTTATTTGTACGTTTGCAGAATATTACTGTACACAATAAAGGGACGAAAAGTCGGTCAGATTTTGCCCCTATTTAATCTACAATGAATTATTTACAAAGAGTGCATGAAGGTGGAGGAAGAGGTATAGCACAGAAAACCCTTGTAAATTTCTCCAGCCACGCATGATTTATTTCTACATGATATAGGATTACCAAAAGAACACTAGGGCTCAATCTTAATCCAATGATGGACCGTAAACAAACTACATGATGGTAATGTGTTTATTTTCGTGAATATCTGAATAAAGTCATAAATTATTCTCAGAGTTAAAATTATCAAGGACACAAAAATAACATGAGTGATTCTGCAAAGTTATTCATATTCAGTGGTTATTTTTAGGGGCGACCGGGAAGGTCCATAAAATAAGTTTGAAAAATTATAATTTAATTGATCATATTCTTAAAGTTAAAACTTTGATTGTATTAAACGAGTATTATTAACTAACGTATACATGAATTAATAAAGTATGAAATTATTTTATTTTGAATAGGCATTTAAATAATCGTTACATAAGTATATAAAATAAAAATTACATTCTATTCAATTGATATCGTATTTAAACAATGTAACTAATATTTCAAAAATTGATATATTTTAAAACGGTTAAAACGGACTTGAATTTTTAAGAAATTAATGTTATAAAAATATTAAACGATTCTCGTTTAAGTCATTTTCTACTTCCAGTTGAGTAAAAATTGAAACCTACTCTCGTCCTTAAAGGCCGAATATCGAATTAGTTTATGATCTTGGTGGAATCTTATGAATCCGTTGATGTAATTCTCATTTAAATCAATCTAGTAGTTCTAGAGATTACTTTGACAACCATTAATCATACACTTATGTGTTTATAGATATACAAACAGTAATATATAGTGCATTTGTTGTATTCAGCTGAATTGATTTAGTTTAAAAGTTATAGTCAATTGAAGTTTTTATATAATATTATTTTAAACTATGTTTTTGTATCAAAAAGTCCCCTACGTGCATTTACACGAGCTTCCCATCTATGCGAGGTCCCCGATAGATCTTAAATGTTAGTGCACCTTTGAACTTCTATGTGATGTTAAAAAGACTACAAATAGTTGTGATAATGTTTTGAAGTCGCAAACGACTTCGCGGCAATAAATCTATGCGAGTATAATTATGTAACTTAGTATAGTAGTTCCATAAGTCGATTGTTGATTATTTATCTCTCAAAGAAATCACATAGGCCATATTATAGATAGGTAGTATAATACACAATGCGAATGTGGCCGCATGATATCTGTTATATTTGTGATATTTTTTCTGTGATGATAATTGATAACGAACCTTGTAACCGAAAAGTCTTTAAATTGATAAGTGATCGTCACCCGAAGACCGTGTCAAACATAGACTTATAATACATAGACCGCGCATTGCACTCGATTTGTATATAAAACGTTGAAGCCAACATATGTGCGATAGAGACAGCCTCTGAAATTACTTTTTCAAAGAGATTATATAGAATTTTATAATACTCTCTGACGATAATATGTTGTGATAATAATTAAATACCGATTGCATGGATAATATTATCTATGAACGATTCTATAATAATAAAATAGATAATATACTAAATAATAAAATATTCTAACAAAAAATTTAGTAGGTACGTATTAAATATTAATGTTTTATTTGGTAAATAGTATTTGGCAATAATAATAAAATACACATATAATTTATTATCACAATTATTGTCAAGGCGTGTTGTAAAATAGTTTATGAGGTTTTTGAAAAAAAAAACTTCTGAGGCTGTCTCTCTCACACATATGTTGGCTTCAATATATTTTATTAATGCGCGGTCTATATATTATAAGTCTATGGTGTCAAAGCTTTATTATCTAATAATAGGTTACAACAGCATGTTCTGTGGTTACAGAGATAAATAATATTATCTGTGATCGGTCGTGATTATCACCGGGAATTTCTTTTGGGAAACGGCGTACGTTGTTCTATTCACAACATTTATCCAATCGTCTTTTTCATAAAAAAACAGAACAGATAATTTAATTAAATCACTTCTATAATATATTATTTTAATTTATTAGTATTTACTGGGACTCATATAGTAATCATATATGTATTATCGTAAATCTTTGTTTATAGTTTTGGTTACCTATATCACATATTACGATTTACGAGTATAATATGACATAACGGGTGTCCGTAATAATTTGCATGTTTAAATACACCATATTTTTTCTAATTGTCAATCTGAATAGGTACCCCGGTCAGTGAGGCGTTAGAGTTTAGATAGGTAGGTAGGTGGTTCAAGACTGCAAAAAGTTACAAAAAATTTGTGAAAACATACATTGTTGTCGTCTCTGCGGGAGACGGTTGACGTCGGCTGCCGCTTGACCTTTTTTCTTTTTGTTCATTGTTATTTGTGCACTCTATGCGACTTCAATAAGCAAAATATTAAAAGGCCAATAGAAGTTTCAATGTAACGAAACATAGAACATTATTTTGTGACATCGCATACAGTAACTTGGCAGGATTGGGCATTAAGCGTGCCAGTGACATCTCTAGACGGTCTATAGGTACAAATACCGAACCTCTCATGACTCAATGAGATTACTATGTTACATCTCAAAGATTAGATTTTGCATACAGTGTTATTGGTATATACACAATCTAGAAAACACAATTATCTAACTAAAATTAATAAAATAAATACAATTGCAATTTCAAAAAAACATGGAAACGCGTTTCCAATCACACGTGTTTAAAATTTTTTTCTGTAACAGTATCTATGTAATTGCGTTCGGGATTACCTACGTTGTACTAGTTCGTCGTGTATGTAAACCACAGAATAAATAATGAGCATGTTTTGGCGAGTTAGTTTTTGATAAACAGTTTGTTGCATTGTTTAATGTTGTTTGCTGCTTGGTTGATATTTGTCAAGACGATAAACATTTAAAATATTTACTAAACTGATAACATCATGTTTTGATTTTTTTTTTCAAATGGTATTTACAAGAGTATTTTGTTAATCTTTCCTTTGAAAGTGTTCAAGTAGGTTATTTTCTAAGGAGTATTAGATAGGCAATTTATCGAACATGATAAAATTTTAAATTTCAATTTTAATATAGTTAGAGAGGTTAATGAAGTTAATAATAAATTAATAAATAAACTACTTAGGCTTGTATCTTTATCAATATCCGTTTAGGTTAAATATAAATTGCAAGTTTGAAAATAATGAAAATAAAGCTGCATAGCATATTATTTTATGAACAGAAAATTACTCTCGCTGTGACAAAATTATGAGACTTTAGCTGGCCTCAATATAATTCTGTAATAAGCTTAAGTTTTTATGATATTTTTCTGGGCTTTAATCAAAGCGT
Organism: Pemphigus obesinymphae; assembly: GCA_025469235.1. Lineage (NCBI taxonomy): Eukaryota > Metazoa > Arthropoda > Insecta > Hemiptera > Aphididae > Pemphigus > Pemphigus obesinymphae. The sequence continues at coordinate 4,889 of JAIPRL010003218.1, read as the reverse complement.
TTTTCGAAACATAAATTTTCATCTTGGATATTTAAACACAAGTGAAAAATGTTCAAAATGTGAACATTTTGATTATTCATACTGAAGTCGAAAATTTTTAAACGCCTTGATTTAAACCTAGAAAAGTTGTCAAATAATATTTACAGTGGCTTTTTACAGAATTAAAATCGGACCAAACAATGTCTCACAATTTTATCATAGCAATGGTCTAAAAACGATATTTTTCGCCAATCATAGACATATTAATACGTATATGGCGCCAATAACATATCGATAATTTGATTTTATTATTACTGATACGAAAATAATGTATAATCACAGAAAGAAATAACTTTATATATAGTACTTTATTCTGTAATTAGCGTACATTGTATACCATTATAAGTGCTAGTGTCATTGTTTGAAATTCCGGATTTTTACGGTCCGTCACTTTACGGTCAACAAATTTATTTCGTGGCTTTTTGGTCAAATTGTCTAACACTTCCTCGGGTGTTAATGGCAAATCTCCATGGATTTCCAACATTGTGAGTCCATTTAGACGGATCTAAAATAATTTAGAAACACTATACTTATTAATTTAACCATAAATCCTGTTTGTAAATAAATGTCAGAAAAGGTACCTCTATCATTGTACTGTGTAAGTAACTTTTAAGTCTCTTAAGACAAGAAAAAGTCCATTCTGGCATTTCTGTAGATACTGGTATAGTACACAAAATTTTCAGCAGACGATGGATATTTGGAATATTTCTTTATTACATACTCGTAACGCATCTAATGCATTTTTTAGTCGTTCTTTATTTTTCTCCCACTTTGTATGCCATAGTTGTAATTCAGCTTTAACAATTTGTAGATCAGTATCAAGATAAAACTGGACCAGTTTGTTAAACTCATCAGAAATGGTTTTAGAAAATAAACACCCAAATCCTAACAAGATAAAAATACATTTTAAATACTACAAATAAATTAATTTAAAAATAAAATATCAACTAGCCTTTAAATATATTTTTGTGCTTTAAAAACCTTTTATTCAATTGTTGTATAAAAGAATCAAAAAACGGTATGGCTACTATTATAAGATAATATTTTTCTGGTGTAATGTCATCAATACAGAGGTTAGGTCGATTTTGGTTTATTTTATTTTGACGTTTAATTGAAATACCTACGCTAACCATCTCAGCCATTTTCTGAAAAAATGAATTGATATGTTTTTTAATTTTAGTTTTAGTTGTTGTAAGATGGGTCTACTACGACCCATTCATTGAAGCCCTATGGTCCAATATGCACATTGCACACCCTCACACCTAAGTCCCATTATTGTATAGTCTAGGCCCTAGGCCATATGTCTAGATTTGTTAAAAGATTCCTGATTGCTTTACGGTTCTCATTATATCCTTAAATTGTTATGTTAGTCGGATCATATTTTGTTTATGTCAATTAATAACATTTAATCAACATTTTTACCTCAGATTCTTTGAACATTTTATTGAACTCTTGTTCTATAGTATCACGTAAACGTTGAATACTTATAACACTGACTTAGTTAAGTCCACATCTTCTTTAAAATCAAGTTAGACTTTTTGTAAAAATTTATATAGAGGTAAACCATATGCAAACAACACCTAAATAATAAAATAAAATTGAAGTTTAACAAAAATGAATTTTTGATTCATAATTAGTCACCTTAATAACTTGTAAAGAGACAAAAAATTCAGAATCCATAAATTTTGCCAGGATATGAGCATCAGTAGCTGTTGAATCTTTCCAATCAGACATTTTAACGAGTGCACCAACAACACAAGGATATAATCCCACAAAGTCATGAATTGCCATATATCTTGTGACACATAAGCGTTTTAAAGATTTTGAATTAGGATTTAAGTCACTTTCTTCAATTTCACTTAATAACATATTTTTTCATTTAAGTGTGTTGAAGAAACAGATTTTTTTAACAACACTCAAACAGTTTTCGATTAACCATATATCACAAGCAGCAGAAACAAACAGATTTAATGGATGGGCGGCACAGTGAACATATAAAGCCTTAGGGAAATTTTCAGATACAATTTTTTGTGTTCCTCTGACGTATTCTGTCATGTTTGATGTCCCATCATAACCTTAACCAACTATATTACTACAATCTACTTCACAGGAATTCAAACCTGTAAAAACAAAAGTCGTATACAAATAAATTAAAATTAGAAAATTTATATAATAGATATAAAATATTTACCATTTATGATAAAATTTGCTATGTCTTTTCTTGTTAGGCTATGAACAATAATGTATTTTAAAAAAATTCACACAAATAGACATTTTTTTCGTTACCAGTTACAAAGCGAACACACTAAGTTAATTGTTCTTTCAATGAAACATTAGTTAAAACAGAAACAGTCGTCTTATCCTCTAAAATTGAAAAACACTCAGATGTGTTAATTTCTTTTACAATCTTTTCTAGTATTAAGACACCACAAGAAGAAATAATTTCATTATTAATTTTAAAACTCGTGTACTTATAGCAGTTATTGGATTCTAAAAATGCTTTATAACTGGCCAAGTCTTTTGGGAACGTCTTGGCACGAAAATTTCTTTCATTCACATATGGTTCAGATTAACCTTCAAATACAACTATAATATAAAAACATTTCCAATAGTTTAGGTTATCTTCTTAAAATACTGACTTTCAAAACAAATAGGACTAGAGTCTTTATGGCCACGTAAGGCAAGCCCTTGTCTTCCACATAACATAACACATTGAATAATGGAAATTAGATTCAACCTATTTTGCTTTTTCTATTTTATTCTAAATATTATCAAATGATATTAGAACATTAAAGTTTCATATCATCCAAAAGATCAATTATACTTGGTTAGTTAGTTAAAAATAGTTTTAAAAAATGTTCACCTCTAATTAAAGATGCTCTGTGGTAATCGTGTTTACTGTGATTTTCAAAAAATTAAAAAGCAGAAAATTCTTTATTTAGTAGAATTAAAAAATTAATTAATAAGTTACAAAATATAAAAATGTTAAATTAAAAACCATTAAAAATAAAAGTAATTACTTCTAAAGCATTTTTCCAATTTTAGTATGCAGTCAAGACAAGGCCACCTAACTTTTGAAATCTAACACCACCAACTTTAGTTACTTAAAGACTACACAATATTTGCAAACTGTATCATCAAAATTTTAAAATAACATAACCAGTTATAAGTCTCAAACCAACGGTACTGAAATTTCAGGTTTTTTTTAGAATTAATTTTCAATATTGGAAATCCATAATTTACTGGTGGTGTCCATAAATTATTTAAGACCTTAAAAATTTTATTTACAAAGTAATTTAATTTATTTACATAGGTTACATAGGTTTTTAATTTTTTTAATTTTCATAAATAAAAAATTAAAAAATAGTGGTAAAAAATGCACTCACAATGTTTTTTTTAATATCTGACAAGCTTCGACTTATGAATAAAACTATATCATTTTTTGGTTCAACTTCAACAGGTATATTACATTCTAACATGTCTAACTAAAATAAAGAAAAGCATAGCAACAAGAAGAACACCTATAATTAAAGCACTATTTCACCTATTCTGTGGTAAATGTGGTTGAAACAAATAGCAATATTGTGATATCTAAGTTTAAATGTAAAAAGTACGTAGGTATTCATGTACTCACATATTCTGAATTTTGGCCATATTTGTCACTCGGCATTTGGACGTCCTGAATAATGACACGCTACACATTAATTGTATTTGCAGTAATGCTAACCTCCCTAATACTTTTCATACTTCTAGTGGTACTCTATCTGGGCATTCTTCTTTGTTATTTGAAATTTTTTTAAACGCATTCTGCATTTCTTCTTCATTAATTAAATCCACCATAAGTACCTAAATTCCACTTAAATTGATCTATTGCCTCTCTCGGAAATTCCTCTGTTAATAATCCTTTAAAATATTCATTCCGCTTATTTATCATTTTCTTGTCCTTTGTTATCACTCATATTATCCTCATATTCTATACAACATGCATTTTTTAAATACATGAATTTTAACTCGCCATGTTTTCCTAATTTAGCTTTAGTCACTGCACTTTTTGCTTATTTAGATAAACTTTTCTGCTCTACTTTATTTCTCTAATCTCTCACCCTAGTTATCTATACTTAGAGCACATTGAGTGTACCCCGTGCAGGTGGGGACTGGTTTCCTCACTATAGTCGAACATTGCGTGTATAATTATATGTTGTATAATATTTACATGCGCGTGGCAGATAAGTTTTCGTTCGAAAACGGGGTACACTCTTAACGGGCTCCGAGTATATCATTTAGTGTATTATTTTATAGAAGCACAGCTTTTTAACGCAGGCTTTGGGACGGAAATTAATGAACTGAGAAAAAATTTGCGTCACGCTCCATTTTTAGTCCTTACCTATCATACTTATGCGCCACTGATAACTACCAGATTTGTTAAGAAGAGTCGTTGTTTTTGGAGACGAAGGCAACTAGTGGCACTGTAACGAGACGACGTAACATTCGCAACTGTAACACAATTTAGTGAATTTGAGCCAGACGTTCCCAAAAACTATCATATAGTACATCCAGAATAAAAATTCTTTAGGATTCTTCATGGTCTATTTCAAAAAAAAAAAAGCCGGTCAGTAGGGGGTGGAAGCACTTCGCTCGTTGGGTGTCAGTATGGGTGGATGCACTTCGCTACTGGGCAGGATACTCTAGGTGGATGTATTGCATTTGAAAGCAATGATAAATAATTGCATTCAATAAAACGATTCTGAGCGTAGCTTCGGTGTAGTATACATAACTCTTAATATTAATTATATACCTACTCAGTACCTACCTATGTTTAACATTACATTGAAGATAAAATGTAGAAATAA